>CATIWQ010385517.1:0-36741 GCA_949673415.1 Euphorbia schlechtendalii
TATATATATATATATATATATATATATATATATATATATATATATATATATATATATATATATATATATATATATATATATATATATACACATTTTTTTTTCTTATTGATTGAAGTCTTTTGGTGGTTCTGTATTAAGAAACATTACTGTTCTGTCTTAAATGTTTATATAGCTTTGTTTCTTTAGGTAGGGCTTCGAGGTACCTGTGATCTTTAGGTACAATATTACCTGTAGCGGGTGGGAGTAGCTGATGTGAATGGGATCTAACTTTTTGTTGGTGTAGCCAGATAGTTGTTAATAGAAAAAGCATAACATGGTATTCTGAATGCTATAGGCTATCATATATGACAATAGGATACATTTTGGAACTTTTGCATTAGCGTTGCTCTAGTTACATCCCTTCTTGGAAAGGATATTGTAATGAATTGAAAGCGCAATGAGGCAACTGGAGTCTGGGACCATAGCCTCACTATGGTGCAAAAAGATTTAAGCAATTGGTTTTAATAGGTTGCTGGTTTCAAAGAAATGCTTCCTCTATACTGCTATTTAAGAAGATTCTTTGATCATTAAATGTTGGGAGCTCCTCTGATATGGATATTACTATTGTATTACCATGATTAGAAGAGCCTAAAAGTAATTTGACTATTTAGATGCTCAGTTTTGAATTTGTTTGTGATACATCTGAAGGGATTGCATAACTGTTGTAAAGCAATAAAGAATGTTGTGTTTTTCAGTGGTTTAGGAATTATCTCAAGCCATCTTGTACATGATTCTATAGTCTTTGCTCGAGCTTTAATTTTTTATATTCGTTTTACGTAAAATGCTGGTTCAGTGTTATGATGGAAGCTTGTCAGAAAGGCCAATCAATACATTATGAAGTGATTATCAGAACAAATTTGTATTAAGTCACATTTGAAGAGTAGAAGGTTTTTGTGTATCTGGAGTATAGATACTTCCTAAAGTTATTGGACATCCATTTTGTGCTTTATTTGCTGGATCATGGTTTCCATTTTCCGTGCAAGGAGAATATATTAAAGGGGCATCAATCTTTGATTTATAGAACTACAAAACCAGTCTAGTTTTTGTCATGCCCTATTGTAAAGCTGGCTCTCTCTGCTTCCATATTGGAAGTACGTTCAGTTGGGACATTTTACATTTAGCTTAGTTCTTTTGTGCGCATAAAGTGTTCGGTTTGCTTTTGCTTTTCATTTTTCTTCCAGTCTACTCAAATTATTGGGGATTTTAGTTTATTATTAAGTCTTTGAAAGATTGCATACTTTCATGAAGTAAGGGTTTGGAAGATGGACAGAATTTTTTGTCACTTCTAATTTTTGTGGATTGACTGACATGCGGTGAGTGAGGGGGTAACTGAAAAAATAATTAAGCTGTGGTAGCTGACAGGTTATAAGATATAGCTGAGTTATCGGATGGACTGAGTTATAAGATACAGGCTAAATTGGCAGCAATTTTGGCATCCTTCATCATTCATGAACCTAGACAATGTTCTCCATTTACTAAGGCTGTGCTGACAACAGTATGTTTTATGTTTCTGTTGCACCATTTTAAGTTCTTTTGTAGCAACTCAAGCAAATAATTCTGAAATGACTGTCTTTTACTGCTGCTATGGTTGAATAAAGATGTGCATTCTAGGTAGCTTTTTTTTCCTTTGCTGGTTTTATCAGCTTGAAAGCATCAAAACTTTAGAACAATTTATTTTGAAGCATCGGAAGGATTATGTGGATCTGCACCGCACCACTGAACAGGAAAGGGATAGCATTGAGCATGAAGTAAGTTCTTGAACATGCCATGTCATAGCCATTTTCTGGGTGGGCATTAAAAATTGTTTATTTATGTGATTCAATACTTTTGAGGAACGGATTGTTTCATATCACTAGCAAATAGCAATTGTTACTTACTGTTTTTACCTAGGTTGATTTAGATAATCTGATATGGTAGAAAAATGTCTTGGTATTCATATTTTATTCTAAATATATATTCAAACTTTTTTCTGTATTTATCAGAAGAATAATGAAGTAGATTCGAATAAATTTCATGCGTGTATTAACCAGATTATTAGTAGATTTCTTTTTAGAAAGGAAGAGCTGGTTTTCTTTTATGAGTTTTATCCATTGAGTAGCTTATCTGTAGTGTATCTCCTTGACACAACTCTATCAATTATCAAATTATCAATATTAATTACAATTTTAGCCCTAATGGAAGTGTAATTTGGGTGCCATTGAACGGTCTATTAAGATAGAAGGCTCATGGAACCATTTTATTTCATAAAATGGTAAATAGACTCTTGTTAAATAGCTATTAGCACTCTATATTGCCATCACATGTTCAGATAGTTGCTTTACCTTAAATTGTTGCGGCAAATGCCATATTCTGTTGAAGTGATTTTTTATCACTTCGATTGATTGCTATATTTTTTCCCTATTCCGTATATTGTTCACTAGCTCTCTATAAACCCTTAATTAATGCAATTTGCTCTAGGAAAGCTTCTTTGAGTTTTTCAAGTAGTGAAGCATTACTTGCCATTCTAGTGTGGATTTCATTTAAAATATTGGTTTTTAATTTGAAACATGATGTGCTTGTCTGGACATTACTTTAATTCTTTGTTATCATGTTTCACATCGTAAGAACCTGAAGTTTTTGTTAATTTGATAGTTCAAACCTTTATACATGATCTTTGGTTTACTCTTGTGCTCTTCTGTTTCTGTTCTCCATAATTTTGATTCAGTACTTGTTGACAAGTAGCTGTAGTCATAGATTCTTATGCCTCTAATTTTATTTTATATATTGATTTTTTTTTTCTTCATTTATTTGAAACCGGAAAATGTAGAGGAAGAAGTTGAGGCAAATGTAGAGGAAGAAGTTGAGGCAAATACAGGGATAGAGAGGGATGTTAGCGGCTGCAAATCGACAAAGGTAAAATGATTGTTTCTTACGATTACATTTTCTGTACTTATATATATAGCAAATACATGACACATTTTAAGCTGACAACAAAAATAACTAACTCAATATAGAGAATAGTTCCCCTGCTTACAGCTCAGCTCACTTCTTCTTTCTTGAATACGTGACACATTTTAGTCTATTTTTCATGTTCTTGAAGTCTATCTCTACAGCATTAGATTTAGTAAAAGTAAACGTTAGAGATGCTGCTTCTGTTTACTGTTTTGGCAATAATATCCACTTTATTGGTGGCTAGTAGTTAGGAAGTCTGCTATTTCCAAATATTGTATATATTCTTAATCTAATATCCACTTTATTGGTGGCTAGTACTGTTTTAATGTAATATCCACTGTATTTTACACAGCTTAAAGAGACCAATTAATAAAGACCGAAATGGAGGAAAAGATGGAGGAGAAAATGATAATATCTCATCCAAAGAGAGACAAGAGTAGTAGTTTGTGAATATGAATATTATAATAATACTTTTTAGATATCACTAGTTCTTTCAACTAGTACTTTATGGATGTTATAATTAGTACTTTTTGGATGTTGCTAGTTTTTGTTATTGAATTGTGAAACATGAATGTCATTTTATGAATTATATTTTTATTTAATATGATTGCAATAGTATGATATATACAAATGCATACACATGTAGAATAAAGTGTACCATGTTGGCTAATCATTAAATGTGTTAGTAAAATAAAAAAGTGAACAATTTGAATCTGTTATTATTTACAAGAAAAAATGTTGGCTAAAAGAAAAAATGTTTTAATGAAAAGTGTTGGTATTTATAGCAAAAGTGTTACCATATTAAGCGAAAATGTTATTTCCATATGCATTTACGAACACCTAAAAAATATCGTTAAAAAACGATCAAATGTTACTATAGAGTTCTATGCCAACACATTTTATCATGTAGCAAAAAATGACCAAAAGTGTCGGTATAGAGAGCTATGGTCACATTGCACTTTCCGACTCTTTTTTTTTTGGTAAAAGTGTAGGCATTGCTTTTAAGGCAACACATTTTTGCTTTTACACGACACTTTTTCAATGTTGACAGATCTAATATATGGTGTAGTGAATCAAGTGGTAGTTCTACCTCGAAAAATATTTCGGACAACGCTGAATTCTCTCACTTAACTAATTTTGTTCATGTTTTTACTCTTGATTGAATGGGCAAAATATTTTGCTCTAACAGAGTCAATCAAGTAGTTAAAACATGCCTTCACACACTACTAACTTCATAATTTTTTTTCTTACATGCAGATTGTTTCCCAGCCACATTTTGGGGATCAAAATCAAATCAAATTTCCGAATCGCTTCTTGGAAATTAAAACCACATCATTCTTCCAAACCACATATTTGGAAATCAAAACCTTGCACACCCCTTACTACTAAAATCCTCTTTATCTCCTTTCTCTAGCAATCACCACATACCCATTCATTCACTATATATAACTTCCTAATTCTTTTCTCCCAAGAAATTACAACTGTAAGGGAACCATATCTTCCCAATAATCAAAGCTATATCATCACAAGGGGCAAATTCAATCTTTTCAAAAGGGCATCCACAAAATTTTTGGAACAGGCCGAATTTCTTCAACTCAATTAATTTTTTCTTCGTTTTAACTCTTAATTGAAGGGGCAAAATATTTTTTGTTTCCAAAATGTCAATCAAGGAGTTAAAATGTGCTTATTGGCACTACTAATTCCAAAAACAACTCTTGCATTTTTAGGTTTCCAAACCAAACCAGTCTGTTTCTAGGAGATCTTGAAAATTGAGAAAGGTTGGGGTTCCGAAGAGCATGGGAAAATTCCATGTTCAGAGGTCAACTTTAGCACCCTTTATATCCAAGTGAATTCCGTAAGATTGAAAAGCACCATGTTGGGGATGTCCAAGGAGCACGGCGGCCTTCCATTTTCTAAGGATAACTTTGGCGCACTTAACTTCAAACCAACCAATTAACCAACCTCGGGAAGACAAGTAGGTACTACCTGGAAGTCAACCTCGTCAACTAGGTACTAAAACCTAGAAGGCAACTCAACCTCTCTTGGAAGGAAACTAGGCACTGAAAACTTGGAAGTCAACCTCGTCAACTAGGCACTAAAACCTAGAAGGAGACTCAACTCTCTTTGAAGGAAATTAGGCACTGAAAACCTAGAAGTCAACCTCGTCAAATAGTTACTAAAAAACCTAGAAGGCGACTCAACCTCTCTTGGAAGGCAACTAAGCACTGAAATCTTGGAAGTCAACCTCGTCAACTAGGCACTGAAAACCTAGAAGGCGACTCAACCTCTCTTAGAAGGCAACTAGGCATTGAAAACCTGGAAGTTAACCTCATTAACTAGGCACTAAAACCTAGAAGGTGACTCAACCTCTCTCGGAAGGCAACTAGGCACTGAAAATCAATTATTTTCCGATAAAAGTGTGCGGGGAATCCGAATTCCCCATTTTTAAATCAAGTAGCATGCGATTCACCATAATCTAACTTATTTGCATGACTAATTGTGTCTTGTTTGGTTAACTAATTGTGTCATTATGTTGTGATATATATCTTGTGCTAACCTTTGTGGATGCAGGTAGTTTAGGTTAGATGTATGTTAGGGTTTTATTTTTCCTTTGGGTATCGCAATTGTAAATAAAATGTATTTGTAGATCATTTGTATTTAGGATCATTTGTATTTTACCCCCAGTTTGTATTATTATTTACCCTGCCCCCCTTTAGGTTAGAAGCCTTGTATTTACTTTATTTATCACTTTCTTTAATTTTTAAAATTTTATTTATCGCTTTTGGAATGTGTGTCTAACTCCAATATAAACCAAAAATGATTAGAAATAATTCAAAATGTCTTAAAGGTGGTTGTTTGCTCATAATCAAAACTCAAATAAAGGTAACTCATCCGGATCCAAATCTCTTTATTATAGTGCGGTTTACGTTTAATGGATCTAGGTTATACCGAATTTCTTGGAAGAGCTAATCCAGGTGGTAACTCCGTAATAACTTAGACAAGAGGTTTAGGCCTCGAGTCTTTCAAATATTTTCCTTTCTCGTTTTGTTAATTCATAAAACCCCCATGCCCATCTCATGGGGCCGGCGCCTCGTGGTGACCGCGCGGTCCAAAACATCATCCGCTCACAGAGGCGCACGAGATGCAACATGGAATTTTGTCATTTGTTGACTTGCTGAAGATGTAGAGTTGTGTGGAGACACTGAGAAATGGCGCATGTCAGAGGATTCCTTTTATCTTGGATTTTAGTGAGGAATCTCCAACATTCCGTACTGACACCTTTTGATTGTAAAGGCAATTGGAATATTTTCTTTAATTTCAGCGCTTTTTCTCCTAAAAAGCATCAAAGGAATATTTTGTTTCTCACAGAAATAGTTAGTATTACAATTGTCAAATATTTCTCTGAGTGTCAAAGATATATAGCTTTTCCTTCAAAAAGCTAACTCAGCATAAATATCTTATAAGCTATGTAATATTCAGCTCAACTCAGCTTTTCTTACTCTAAGCCATAACTTAATTAATTACTTAATAAATTGAGTTGTTTCCCTTAAACAAACTTGAGTAAACTTCATTAATTAAGAGTATACTTAGTACTTAATTAATTTCACTATCCTAGTCAGTTTGTTATTTCCAAAACGTTTTAAGTACTGTTGACTTGGGTTCAAAAAAACTAACCAGTGTACAAAGATATCTAATGATTGAACCCTTATTGCTAACCTGCCCTTTCTTGTTTTTAGGTTGACAATTGATTGTTTTCTCTCATTGCCCCAATTTTTGCTCAAAGCACCCTTTTTGGGTTTTCACTTAGACGAACAATTTAGTAAAAGAATACCCTAATTTTTGCTCGATTGTATGAAAGAAGACAATTGATGGGCTTTCTACATAAACTCTTTTCTATTGTGTTGTTTTTCAAAATTTAATTCTTTAACCTAAATGTGATAGCTCTTAAGCCGAACCTGGTTTATCGGATTCACGAACTTATTGCCATGTCCATCACTTTGACTGCTCCTTTACTAAGGATTTGCTTGATCATGAACAGGCCTTCCCAATTGGGTCTAAACTTCACCCTAGTATCCACATTGGTAGGTTCCAACTGCTTTAAGACCAAGTCTCCCGCTTTCAAGGGTTAATCTGGTGCTTAAACTTGTTGTTGTAAGCTCTCACCATGCGATGTTGATACATTTGAAGGTGATCAAGAGCCTTCAAACGGTGCTCATTAATCATGTTCAAATGCTCAAATCTGGCTCTTGCCCAATCCGACTCTTCCAGCCTAGCTTCCATGGCTACCCTTAGAGATCTGACTTCGGTTTCCACTAGGAGTATGACTTCCATCCCGTAGAATAAAGAGAAGGGAGTTTGGTTTATTGGTCTGTACATTGGTTCTGTATCCCCAAAGTGCAAACAAAAGCTTATTTGCTCAATCATGGTAAGTAGTCACCAGCTTGGAAAAAAATTTCTCGATCGACTTGTTCACTACTTCCACTGCCCTGTTAGCTTGAGGTCTATAGGGAGACGAGTGATAATGCCCAATGCCATATTTCTCAATCAAATCAGTTGTTTCCCCTTGAAACCGAACTTTGTTATTAGACATAATGTGATGAGGCATCCCATAGCATGTGAAGAATGTGCTTCTCAATGAACTTAAGACATTTTCTTGGCAGTTATATTGGTGAAAGATTCAGCCTCTACCCACTTGGAGAAGTAGTTGACCGTCACAATAATGTACAGATGCCCATTAATCAAAGAGGGTCAGATCTCACCAATAATAACAGTCTCGCATGCCAAGAATGGTCAAGGAGTTGAAAGTTTGTGAAGATCTGATGGAGGAAAATGACTAATGTCTCTATATATCTAGCATTCATGACATTTCTTTGTCTCGGAATTGCAATCGGCTATCATTGTTGTCCAAACCTACCGCTATATTTTCTTTTCTAGGGCCAAGTCATGTGAGGGCTACAGTCTCCCTCATGGATATAATCCATGACTAGAGAACTTCCTTTTCTGAAAAACATCGCAGAAGCAAACCGTCGCTAGTGTGCTTGAAGAGGTTATCACCGTTAATTCTAAACAGAGCAACCAATCGATGAAGAGAAAACTACTCTGAATCTGTTGCCCTAGTGAGAATTTCCTATCTTGGATCAATTAAACTATATCCTGATACTAGCAATTCTCATCCATGCTAATAACAACCGAGATGGTGCGGTAATAGAATAGTTCCTTAGATGATTGAAGGATCACAAACCTAATGGGTTGGAACTGAGGGCCTTCCCACTTAGAGGCTAAGGTAGCCAAAGAGTCTGCCATCTAATTCTCGTCACGAGGAGCATGCCGAAATAGACATTTCTTGAATTTTGCGGCCAATTCCCAAACTGCATCAAGGTATGTCTGAAGAGACTCTTTTTTTAATTTCCTAATCTCTGACAACCTACCGAATGAATAACGCGAAATCACCAATGTTAGTGACTTTTGATGCCCTCTTATTCTCAGAGATTGCATACTGAAAGGGCATGCCTCATATTCTGCCCCATTATTGGTGATGGGGAACTCAAGGCATTTGAAGAGTGGGATGACCTCATTCTACAGCATCACCAACCGAGACCTACACCTCGATGATTCATAGCTCTGTCAAAGAATATAGTCCAATCTTCATTCACTAACTCGACAACCGCTAGCTACTCATCAAGATAAACCAAGTTCTCAACATAGCCAAAGTTAAGGGCTTGATTGGCGAGGAATTAACTGCACGCCCTTTAATCACCTTCTTCATGATATATTGAATGTCAAATTCAGATAGAAGAAGCAACCAACGAGAGAGCTGATGTCAGAGATTGGCATAGATAGTTCATGGGATTGATCTTAGCCATTATCTGAATTCACTAATACTAGAAGTAATGCACGAGTTCTTAGTGTGCCAGACCATTGTCACACATGTCTTCTCAACAACCGTATATCGGCTTTCATACTCAAGAAGCTTCTTACTTAAATGTGTGCTTGGCTTATCGTCATCCTCTTGGATAAGTACTGACCCTACTAAAAATTTCTTCAATTGCCAAATAGAAGATGAGAGGCTTTCCAGGAGTCGGTGGTTTAAGAACTGGCGAATTGATCAAATAAGTCTTTATTCTATCGAAGGCCAACTAACACTGATCAATCCAGATAATAGCTTCTGCTTCGTTGACAACTCAAATATTGGCTCGCGGATGGAGCAAAGTTGTCACAACCTTGAGGAACTTTGGCTTCGAGCTACTTCTCTACTTCTGCCTTAACCCTATCTGCCCGTTTTGGACGTAGTCGATGCAACTTTCGTTCACTAGTCTCGAACTTTGGATCAGTCGAAATTCTATGCTCTACAATTTATGTAGCGACGCTCGACATGTCTTCATAGAACCAAGCAAAAGCGCTCACGTAACATCTAAGATTATTTTCAATCTCTCTTTTCTCAACAGGGTTTAAATCATTAGATATAGTACCTTGATAGCAATTCATTTGTACCCATGTTAATTTCATGCAAAGACACATCATGTATGCTAAAAATGTTATGTGTGAACTCATATGAATGCATGGTGTTGTTAGGAGAAACATCAAACAAGTAATCAAAGTCTACGTATTTTCATTACAATAAAAGGTCCTACACATAGAGTTTATGAAAATAAAAAAATTGCATCATTATAATTTCTTCTTCCTCCATGAATGGAGGGTCTTCTATAGTGATGGTAGTTGTAGTAGCAAAAGGAGTGGCAGAGGCATGGATGATAGGAGTAGGAGCGGCGATGTTGCTTGAGGGATCAACATAAAGAGGATCAATGATATGAGTAGTAAGCATAAGGATGTCATAAATAAGGGTAGTGAGTGTGACATAAATAGGAGTAGTTACCACGATAGTAAAGGTGTGGGTGACTGGAGCAAGATTATTTGTGAAGACATTAGCGGCATCAAAAATTTTTTAGGTAGACCCTTCTAACACTATCCAAGACTGGCCCTTGTGATCTACAGGTTTAGATTATCTCTTGTATAACTTTTGCTTGTAGTGCACATTAGCTATGTCATGAGAAAATAGGCTTTTTGTTCTCATTGTATTTTTTATGAGGAGCGAAATCCAATCCTACTCGGGGTATGAGGAACTCAGGCTCCATAGCTCCTAAGATACCCTAATGATGTTTTCCCAAGAAAGTCTCAGGGGTGTATCCATGATGCTTTCTCATCTTACCTACATTCTTCAGGGATTGATCATACTTAGCTAATACCTCCTTTTTAGCTTGGGGAGGCGGATTGGTGACAATGTTCAGCTTCAAAGAAGGAACTTGAAACTTACCTTCCTTGATCAAATTCTGAATATCCCTGAGTAGGGTTCTACAATTATTCATATGATGGCCCATTACCATATGATCAACGTAGAAGTTCTTCCATTCATTAACATTTGGTCAAGCAAATGGCTACAAGTTGTCCATGATCCTAAGCTCTCGAAGCTTAGTGATAGTTGAGTTAAAGGCACAACATAAAGGGAGATACCTGATTTATCTTCTTTTGAAGTTTGGACAATGCTCACATCAACAAGCTCTACAGCTTGGATCGTAGCTTGTTTTCTTTTTGTAAAAGAAGCACATATTGTCCCTTTGGTAATCCTCTCGTACCCCATCCTTCCATGATTCAGATTGGAGGTTTGCTCAACCTTGAGAACCCTTTCCAACTTTTCATCCTTGATAAGCACGTCATTGTAGCCTCAATACTCATTAATCCTCAAGCATACTATATAGAATGGAAGTTCTCCATCAAGCATCTTCGTGATCCTCTTCGAGAGATTAAGTTGATCCTTTAGGGGGACTTGTACTACCATCCATCTTTCACAGTAAGACTTGAAAATCTCTCCTTGCTCTTGTTTGATCATTTTTAGATCTTGCATCGTAGCTTGAAAATTCTTAATGTAAGTTCTGGGATCTTCTTCCCCCTTGTACTTCATCAATTATAGCATTGTGAAGTTTTCAGGCATCCAATCTTCATCTTTCACTTGGCTTGCCATCTGGGAAAACATGAGGAGTTGGTAGATTCTTGAGGAACTATTGCCATAAGACCATCAGTTCTGGAGAAAAATATGGAGATAGTATACCTTCACCCTTTTGAGGATAAGTATAGAAGGGTGAAATCTTTAGAGTTCTTCAATTCGGATAATAAGTTGGTTGTGGGTAGGTCATTCCCCTCTAGGTGAAATCAAGAATTCAAGAGTACTTTGAGGTTGAGAGTATGCTTGCAATAGGTTCTCAAAGGTAGTCAGCTCAAGAGATGAGCTTTGATAGAGAGGTGCCCCAAGCCAAAATAAGCTGGTGAAGAGCTCATAAAAGGATTGACATTCACAAGGTGAATGGCGGTTAGAAACCCCTTACAGAAAAAATTGGGCACGGCTTGCCTAGAAAATCCATATTGGATGATATTATGAGAATTCTTGATCGGACGGCTCTGGTAGCCTAAACCTGTCCTTACAAAAGATTACCAAACTACCTTGACCCAGTTGCTAACTGATACTGAGTCACTTGGTTCAAGAGAAGACTTGTATTAGCGTATAGAGTGGAAGCATAGCCCTGGTTAGTAGTGGGATGAACTCCATTAGCGGGAGGGAGCTCGGATTCAGAAATCCTATCAGAATTCCTCTCTTTGGCTAATAGTGTTGTGAGCATGGGATTTTATTCCAGCTCGTGCGTTTAATGTTAATGGCTTTTTGGGATTTATTCCCTTAATTTCACAATTTTTTATTGTCTGGCGATCTTCAAATAGAAGCTCTCCTCATAAAACCTAACCTTAGGTAGACACCATAAATAAATTAGGCAGACCCTAACTAGGTGTTTTGGAGCTCTAAATAAATATTTAGAGTCACCAGATAATATTTCGGACCCTAAATAAATATTAAGTACCATAAATATAAATATTTAAAGGTCTTAAGTGAAGACTTAAAGGCTTAAATAAATATTTAAAGGCCTCAATAAATATTCCTATATCCAATATAAATTTGGAAAAGTCCTTAAAAATTAATGGAATGACATAAAAAATAATAAGAAGGAAAAAGAATTTTAATTAAAAGCCCAAGCCTTGTGCCATTTTGCGATGGATTAGATGACAAGAGCCCAACCAGCCGTGGCATGTCCACTGGGAGGATAACCTTGTGTGTTTGTGAGGCAAATGCACATGTCTGCTAGGCGAACATGCTTATCCGCTGGGCGGACACGCTTGTCCGCTAAGCGGACATGTAGTCGTCCAATCAGACATGGCTCTTCGCCGAGCGGACATGCAGTCCGTCGAGCGAACTAGCGAGTTCACACGGTGAACTCGATGTTAGCTTTTCCCCATACATTTTGATGCTGTGTCTCCCTCTGGTTGGGTCATTTTTTACCTACTTAAATGAGTCGATCATAGCATTTTGCTTTTGGGGGAAGTTTTGAGGATTATTTAAGCTAAAGAAATTTCTAGAAAAGGGGGAGAATTTTTCAAAAACCAAAAAAAGGGAATTTGGGTTTTTAGCTAACATTAGTATTTTTACAGAGATTTTAGGTAGAAATTTATAAGAAACTAGACTAATGCAAGCTTAAAATCTAACTTTTGTTAGTATTTTTCTAAAGGATTTTTCCAACTTTTGGGGGAATTTTTAGGCTAAAATAAACTCTAGGTTCTAAATCCCACCATTTTTAAAAAAATTAAAAAATAAAAACTGAATCAACTTTCAACCAATTAAAAAAATGAGGAGCGCTCTCCAGAATTTCGTGGCTTTTTCAACGTGGATTCACGATGAAGCGGTTAGCCTCTAAGATCCTAGAGTTATTTTTTCGTGTTTTATTTCTAGCTTTTTTTTGAATTTTGGGATGAAAACCGAGTTAGGTTCGTTGGCCAAGTTGAAACTTCACCGAGTGAAATGGCTCTTCGTTGGGCGAACTCCCCAATTCATCAGGCGAAGTCACTAGTTCGTCAGACCAAATGTCGACCCAGCCAGCAACATTGACTCCGTTTTGGTGTTTTTTGACCTTTTTTACTTTGACTTATTAGCATGTCCAGTCAAACGGCGACCATTCAAGCCTCATCCTAGGCCAAAAATTGCGGATCTGAGTTTACAAATATCAAAAAAATCCCAGAATTAATCCAATTTGGTGCAAAATCAAAAAGTTTGGAGCTTAAACGAGCTTGGAAGGATAGACTTCTCCTGGCTAATAGTGACTTAACCAGGCAAAGAAGGCACTTTATCGGGCAAAGTACCCACTTCGCCGGGCAAAGCCCCCTCTTCGTCAGGCTAAGTTCCTCTTAACCTAGCAAAGTCAGTCCTCTCGAACTTCGTTTTTGGCAATTTTTGAATTATTTTTTAGTCTGGAAGTCAAATGGAGACTTTTTGGGTCCAAAAACTCGAGCCTTTAGGGTTTGGGAATAATTTACAAAATACTGAAAATGTCTAAACTCAGTCCGATTTGATTTTCAAATCATTAAAATCGACATCCTCTTCAACAATTTTACGATCAACCATATCGATTTAATTCCGGTTACCCGACTTTTGTCATCGAAGGTTTTTTTTTATTTATTACTTTATTTATATTCACACATTTATTTACTTATTCATGCATAAGGAAATTAAAATTATTCTTGGATAACAGACTTCACTTTTGCCATGCGATCAATTTCACTTAAAAATTAGCAAGATAAATAGAGTATAGAATTGAATATTTTTCACAAGATAAATGATTTCCTAAATAGTTTTATTTCCGACTAAGCCATAAGTATCTTTCAGGTTAAAAAATGTCACCCTCATCTAACAATTACTAACCGAGTCTTGTTTTGTTTACTAACCCCAATGTGTTATATTGTGCTAACGGTTGTGGATGCAAGGTAGATGTATGATTAGGATTTATTTTCCTTCGAGTATCGCAAATTCAAATGCAATTTATGTATTAGGCAGGTGATTGTATCCCTCGAGGTTTGTAAATTATTATTTTACTTTCCCACATTTATTTATTGTTTTATATACTTATTTACCTCTTTCCGCATGCGCACTGAATAAATTAATTTATAAACTCGAAAATGGCTTAGGCTCGAATATGCATAATTAGGAAACACGGTTTTCTATAGATGTAATTTAATATAATCTAATAGAAGTAAGCAACTTATCCCGAACCCGAATCTCTGTCTCTTAGTGGACAGTCCCTCGGACGTTGAACCTCACAAGACTTTAATTCCTAGAAGAGCTTATCCAGGTGGTGACTCTAACTACGAGACAACGACTTTGAGTTTTTGACAATCTAAAATGTTTCAAATCGGTTTCGTTTTCTCTCTTTTAACCTATTGAGTCCCCAATCCAATACCATTTCTTTTTCAAAAAAAAACACCCTGGTGAACCGCGCCTATCACCCATGCGCTCTTGGCCAATTGCACCTGTATCTCTCTTTGGCTCTCCATAAGTTCCCTCTTAGACACTTGGAGAGCAGCATGAAATTATGAACTAGAAAGAATCCTAGTCAATGTTGCATCTGAATTGGAACCATTACTAGACTGAGGACCTCCCCTCTGATTAGGATCAGTTAAGTGTTGTTGTTGTTCATCTTGATGGCTAACATAATTTGTGATAGAATTAACCATGGTTTCTAACTATGAGAATCTGAGTGACTTACCAGAGCTTGCCACTGACCCCTCACTCGCAACGAAGCATGAAATTCCCTCTTGAATGGATGAGACGACACTCAGTGACAATCGGATGAGACGCTCCTTTTGTCGAACCCACGATGAATGCCAAACAAGATTGGATCAGGATATGCATGTCTTGATATTTTATGGATTTATGATTCATAAAGGTTTTTTGAAAACTCATGAAGTGATGAAATGGTATCCCAACCTTTGGGTGAGGAGGTCAAGAGAGATCCATGTGATCTCTCAAGAGATGAGTTTGAATGCGATGAAGTGAAGTGGAATGTTTAGATTTTTTAGTGTGGGTGAGGAAATGATGGTAATGCCTTACCATAGTAACATTCCCATGTTAGGATAACTTGGGTGTAGACTTATTTTAGGGTAAAACAATGTATTATACCCTTATGTTATGTAAATGGATGAATGAATTGATTTTTATGATTATTTGGGATCACCTATTTAGTGAAATGAATGAATTGAGTATTTGACTCAATTTGGGTGGAGGTTCAAATGCCAATTGGGCATTGCAAGTGAGTGGATATAGTATGTTAGCACGTTCTCTATGGTGATGTGACCGTGAGCTTCTTTAGGTTAATGAATACTAGTGAGGTATTTTATGATGCTTTGGGTTTATTCATGATGCCATGATACTTCATGAGTGTTCTAAACACTTATACTAAAAAGAATGAGTGTGTATGTGTGTGTGTGTGTAAATTAGTGTCGGCACAAAGAACTGTGGTTAGTGTGATGTACATGGTGTGAGAAGTTGTTTTACTTATATCTATAAATAGATGGAAAAGCGATTAAACACATAGCATACACGTAATAATATTTCTTCCAACCATACGCCTCCCGCGGAATACAAAGTTTGGCTTCTAAATCTAGGCTTGGATCATCTTGACACCACGAGAATGTCAAGGAGCAAACTTGCATAAATCACGTAGAGACATTTTGGTACATCCTAAGGGAAGTTACTATGGCAATAATATATGAGTTCAATCAGAAGGGTTGCTGATGTAGAAGGCTGTTGTTGCACTACGATACACTCTAAGCCTCTCCCCGAATAGGTGCAAACGAGGGAGGTACATGTGATATGGCAACAAGTGATCCACACGCTAAGCATCCTCGATCCCCATGGGGTTACAAGTGATACTTTAGTGGAATCATGCTAAATATTTGGCACCCTTACCTTAAGGCTAATCCATCTAATGCATAAGCTTTGGTGAAACATTTTAGAGGTGTATAAACTCATTCAACGACTTTTTAATACTCATCAAATATTTAGCGTGAGTCCATGAAAGTATCACTTGCTAATCCATCTAATGCATATGCTTTGGTGAAACATTTTAGAAGTGGATAAACTCATTTATTTTAATACTCATCAAAGTCTTTTAAAATTTAAGTATAAAAAGAAGAACGATCCCTAGTAGAGTCGCCACTGTGAACGAACGACGTTTCACTTGTGTGGTCATCGCGAGGCGCCGGCCCCATGAGATGGGGCATAAGGGTTTTAAGGAGAAAGATGAAACAAAGTTTTAGAAAGACTCAAAGCCTAAACTTCTAGCCTACATTACAAAGTCGCCACTCGAATCAACTCTTCCAGAAAATAAAGTACAACCTAGATCCGTTAAGCCTAAACTGCACCATAGTACAGAGATTCGGGTCTGGATGAGTTACCTACTTCATCATTATTTGAGTTAATATTACATACACGTCACCATCTTTAAGATATTTTGATTATTTCTTATCTTTTTTTATTATGTTGGCATTTAACATCACACACATGCGGAAAGTGATAAATAGATAAAGCGATAAACAAATAAAGGAAAGTAATAAATAATTAAATACAAGGCTTCTAACCTAAAGGGATTAGGGTAAAATAATAATGCAAACCATGGGAATATACAAATGATCTACAAGTACATTTATATTTAGAATTGTGATACCCAAAGGAAAATAAAACCCTAACATACATATAACCTGAATCTACTTGCATCCATAAAGGTTAGCACAAAATGTGGCATAGTTAGTTAACCAAAAAAGATGCGATTAGTAGCATAAGTTAGATTAGGGTGAATCATGTGTTTATGGATTTAAAAGTGGGGAATTCGGGTTCCCCGCGCGCTTTTATTTGAAAATCGTTCATTTAGACTCGATTTATTACCAAATTTTATTGTTTTGGATTAGACATGGTATAAATGTGGTCCGTTATCAAGGAAATATGGGTTTCCCATCATGTCACGCCTAAAACAACATAAAAAGTACAAAAAATAAAATAAAACTAGGTAGAAACAGAAAATTTGTGAAGGCAGGTCAATACCGAGCCAGTACTCGCCTGAACGGTTGGGACCAGCTCCATAGGGGGCCAGTACCGATCTGGTACTCTAGCCCGGATGGTACATGTCCCAAGAGTACTAGGCTGGTAGTTTATCAAGGGGCAGGGGCAGGGGCAGGGACAGGCCCTCCTTAGGGTCGATACCAATCCGACTAAATAAGTACTGATCTATTCCCAAGCCAGACCCAAAACAAAACGCGAAAAAACTAAAAACAAACAAAAATCATGCCAAGAGTCTCTTACCCCTCCGACGTGAATCCATGACTTTTGGAGCAAGAAACGCCAAAAAAGAGATCATTTAAGCCTTTTGCTTGATTTTTGGTAGGAAAAGTGACAAAAAGTGGATTTTAGTGAGGGAATAAGAAACCCGAGAGTTAGATTTTCAGTTTCTAACTCCGAAGAACCCGAAAGGAAAGAAGGAATTTCAGAGAAAAATGTCAGAAAATGCAAGTGTGGATTTTTTCTTAACATTTCTCTAAAAAAGTTCAAGGATTTTCTCTCTAATTTTTCTCTAAAATTTCCAAAGTGGAAAATAATTGCCAACCTTGAAAAAATGACCAAAAAGTCCTCCTTTAAACCTAACTTTTAGTCTTATATAAAGGTTGGTAAAAGATGTAATTAAGTGTAGGTTAAAGGCATTTTTGAGAAAGGATAAAAAAAGTTAAGGGTAAAATGGGAAAAATAGAAAAAAGGAGTGGCCGTCAAGATAGTTAGAACCGACCTTGCCACTTGGGCGAGGCTAGTGCTAGTTCAGCCTGGCAACCACCAGGCCGGGATCGATTCATTGGGTGGAATAGTACCAACCTGAAACTCCAGCACCAGTTTGCTTTGGTGAACTGATACCAGCTCGGTCCTAGACCAGAACGGGTAGGGAAAGGCTATTTTTGGATTTTTTGGGTTTTTTTTGTGGTTGTCGATGGTTTTTTGGATAGTTTTGGGTTGGTTCGAACGATTTTGGTTTCCGAAAAGCCCTAGTATCGCCTCCGAACATCTCATCACCTCAATGCAAATCACTGGAACAGGAGAGTAAGTGAAAATATTTCTCATCATCACTTCATGAGAGGGACTGAAAATCCCTTGCTCACACCTAGCCTCGCCTAAGTCTGCTTAGCCCCTCCTAGGAAATTGCCTAGCCCGATATTCAAAATACTGCTTTTGTGCAATCTCTTTCTCTCTTGAAAATCTAGTTGATTTTTTTGTTTGTTTACTTTATGATTTATTTTTTGTTTTCATACTAAAATTATCCCTCAAAGTTTTCATTCTTTTTACAAGAAGGTTACTTAGACTTAGGTTTTTGTGAATTTCTCTTCACACAGTTAGAGTTTAACAAACGATTGCAGTTGTATTTTGGGAGGCATTAACCGGTAGCGGATAAATAATTAACTTAAGGAAATTGAAGTTTCAAACCTCTGCAATAAACTTTTCTTTGGTAAAAGGTTGAGGATATTTTATTTATTCCAGGTTTTTGTGAATTTCTTTTCAAACGGTTAGAGTTCAACGAATGATTGCAGTTGTATTTTAGGAGGCATTCACAAGTAGCAGATAAATAATTGTCTTAAGGAAACTTAAATTTCAAACCTCTGCAATAAACTTTTCTTTGGTAAAAATTTGAGGGTATTTTATTTATTCCATATTTAAGATTCTTTCCTGTTCGGTTGTAATTTGTATTTATTTAATGAAAATATAGTATTATTCATTGTATTACAATAATATTGCTAACAACTAAGCCCTTAATCTAAAGTTTTTCTTGTAAATAAAATGTTTTATCTACCTAAATTTTTTTTGTAAATAAAATGTATAATCTACCTAATGGTAAATTGGCAATGCTACATTGACACTTGACTAGTTGACTCACTTTGCCCACTTTAAGATCTCCATGATTCATCTTAATCTAATGGTTTTCGTTTCTCTTCTATAAAAAAACACATAAACTCACTCATTTCCTCTATAATATGGTTCTGCTACAATGTCACATATCATAATACAATTTTCAACCACTCTTTCTATTTAAACAATTTTGTCTTATTAGTTCTTGATCTAATGGAAACGAACCTTCAGGTTCAACAATTGTTATGCCTAACGGTTATGAGTTTGCTTTGAGATTATATCCAATTTCAATAGTTAAAAGGTTGGAGAATTCAGTGACTTGAATTTCAAATTTTGGTAACGGAAATTGTGTTTCAATTTGACTAGCATGATGAACCATACATTATTGAAAGATTACCCTTCTATAGTTCGTGAAGACGTGGGCACTTCTCTCCAATTTTTGCAATTTCTTAAAAAAAGCATATATTGAATTATTTAGTCCCTAACCTTTATGAGGTTTATACTATTAAACGTATAGCAAAAGTATCGTGGGAATCCTTGAATAGAAAATTTTCTATTTCTAATCAAGTTGTAGTGAAAGCCAACATGGTGGAGGTCCTCAAAGACTCCAAAAATGTAAACCCAAGTTCAAAGTGAGGAAAAACGAAAGCATGTCTAAGAAACAAATGTTTAATGGAAAATGTTTCAATTGCTTCAAAATAGGACATGAGTCTTTTTATTGTAATTTAACTAAAATGGTCATCATGAATAATACAAAAATTATGAAAGAAATTAAAAAAGATGTATATGACATCAGCATATGTATTGTAATTTCCGAGGTCAATGTGATTAACTCAATCCCAAGTGAGTGGTGGCTTGACACCGGTGCTACACATCATATATTGTGACAAAGAGTCTTTTATTGAAATAACTCTTATTGAGAATGGGGAGAAGCTCTTCATGGGTAATTATGCTACTTCTAATGTCAAAGGACATGGAATGGAAATTTTGAAGATGATTTCAACAAAGAAGTAAAACTATAAAATGTCTTGTATGTACCTGACATAACGAAGAATCTAGTTTCTAGGAGCCCATTGAGTGCACACGGCTTCAAGATAGTTTTTTGAATCTTAGATATTTATTTTGTCTAAAAGAGACATGTATGTGGGAAAGGGATGTAAATGTAATGGAATGTTCAAACTTTAATTGTATCTCTTATAAGCATAATTTCTATCAATATGAATAAGAACAACATTGATTTTACTTATATGATTGAGTCTTTTAATTTATGGCATAGTAGACTTGGACATGTTAATTTTGATATACTATGACATTTAATTAACTTGAATCATATACCTAAACTTCATATCAATAAAGTGTTGAGACAAAATTGACAAGATCTTCATTCAAATCTGTTGAAAGAAATTCAAAACCACTCGGTTTGATACATACCGATTTTGTGACTTGAAAATTTTTCAATCAAAGGGAGGAAATTAATATTTTATTACCTTCATTGACGATAGCAGAAAATATTGTTATATATATTTGCTTAAAAGTAAAGATAAAGCTATAGAAAAATTTATACTCTATAAGCAAGAAGTAGAAAACCAACTTAATAAAAAGATTAAGAAGGTTAGAAGTGATCGTGGTGGTGAATATGTTGCACCATTTGGCGATTTCTGCTCCCAAAATAGACTAATTCACAAAGTAACACCACCTTACTCTCCTCAATCAAACGAAGTAGCTGAATGTAAAAATCGTACTTTAAAAGAGATGATAAATGCAATGTTAACCAGTTTTGGTTTACCATAAAACTTATGGGGTGATTCTGTATTGTTAGTAAATTATCTTTTGAATAAGATATCACGTAAGAAATAAGATAAAACTCCTAATGAATTATGGAATGGTAGAAAACCTTCATATAATTACTTGAAAGTGTGGGAGTGCCTTGCAAAGGTATTTGCAACATTACCTAACAGATCAAAATATGTCCAAAGATGGTGGATTGTATTTTCATTGGCTATGTTAATTATAGGAATGCATATCAGTTTCTTATGCATGAATCTACAAACCAGGATATACATAAGCAAACTTTGATTGAATCAAAGGTTCCTTCATTTTTTGAAGACGTGTTTCCATGTAAGGAAATAAATGGAGGGTCAGGATTTAAAAGGTCTCGTGAACTTATTGAAAGTGATGATCAAGTCAATCAACAAAACATTAATAACAATGACAACATTCAATTAATAATTGAAGAAGATGATCCAAATTCTCAAAAAGAGAATAAAACAGATCATGAGGTAAAACCTAAAAGAAATAAAAGGAAAGGATTGAACAATCATTTGGTCAAGATTTCTTAACGCATAAGGTTAAAGAGGAACCTCAAATGTACAAAGAGACTATAAACTCTATAGAAATTCCTTTATGAAAAGAAGCCATAAAGAGTGAAATTAATTCCATATTGCAAAATCATACATGAGAATTAGTGGATCTCCCTCCGGGAACTAAACCATTAAGTTCTAAATGAATTTTCCAATGTAAGCTAAAAGTTGATGGGACAATTAATAAGTACAAGGCTCATTTAGTTATAAAAGGCTATGGACAAAAAGAATGACTTGATTACTTTGATACTTATTCTCCAATGTCAAGAATAACATCCATCAGGATGATACTTGTAATCACCTCTTTGAAGAATCTAGAAGTACAACAATTGGATGTGAAAATTGATTTTTTAACGAAGATCTTGAAGAAGAAATCTACATGGAACAACCTGAGAGTTGTGTAGCTTTTGGTTAAGATAAGAGAATTTGTAAATTGGTAAAGTCTTTATATGGATTAAAGCAAGCATCAAAACAATGGTATAAGAAATTTGATGATGCTATGATGGCTTGCGGCTATCGTATGTTGATGACAAATGTATATATGTCAAAACTACAAGTGAAGGATATGACATTGTATGTTTGTATGTTGATGACATACTCATTGTTAAAAGTAATGAGATAATGGTACGATGTACCAAGAATTTGTTAAATTCTAAATTTGAAATGAAAGATATGAGACTAGCTAATTTTATTTTATGCATCAAAGTTAAACGTTCACCTAACGGTCTGATATTAACGCAGTCAGACTATATGGATAAGATAATTGATAATTTTAACAAGGGTGATGATGGTATAGCTAAAACATCGTTAGATGTTAGTCTACATTTATCCAAGAATAAAGGGGAATGTATTGACCAAGTGGGATATGAAAGGATTATAGGCAGTCTAATGCACCTTACAAGTTATACAAGGCCAGATATAGCTTATACTGTAAGTAGTTTAAGCAGATTTACGAGTAATCCTGGTAAAAACCATTGGAACACTATCGTGAAAATACTAAGATATTTGTCTTATACTCGTAATTATGAACTGCACTATCCAAGAGAACCCGATGTACTAGAAGCATATTTCGATGCTAGCTAGATAGCTCACATTAATAACTCTAAGGGTACAAGTGGGTACATGTTCACTCTAGGAGGAGGAGCAGTGTCGTGAAAATCCTCAAGGTAAATGATTATAACTTATTCCAGAATGGAAGTTGAGTTTGTTGTCTTAGATAAAATGAGAGAAGAAGCTAAATGATTACGTAACTTCTTAGAGGATATTCTAGAATGGCCTACGCCTATGCTCGTAATTTGTGTACATTGCAATAATTAAGCAATGATTAAAAGAACACAAACTGTTATGTATAATGGTTAGTAGAGACACGTGTGTCATCGACATAATACCATTAGTCAATTGATCTCAATGTCAGTTATCTCTGTTAATTTTGTAGGATTAAAGGATAACATTGTGGATCCGCTAACTAAAATTAAAATGAGATCAAGTTGAAAAAACATCTAAAGGAATGCGACTAAAGCCAATGAATATTTAAGGTGCTATGTGAAGGAAAACCTAACCATATTTGACTAGAGATCCCAAGATCTTGGTTCAATGGGACAAACTAATTGCATAGACCTTGTGTGATCACTATGGGGTAACCTCGAATCCATTCTTATGATGTAAATAGTAACAAAACAAGTTAAATTTAAGCAATGTTATATTGATCCTTTGTGCACCAATGGTTGAGATAAAGAGATCACCTATGTGAGAGTGAAGTGGGGTCGCTTCAAAGGATACTATTGAGTATAGTGATCTAAAACTCTTGCAGAATTAGGAGATGTTCATGACCATAATAAACATAACCATGAGAACCAAAAACCCTTATGTGTTGATATTTGTGTGGGGTATATCATTGTTTACATAAACGATAAAATAGTTCAAGGACATTACATCTAATAGTCAACAAGTAACGTGAATATACTTTCACAAGGGAAGGTTTAAAGGTTGTAACCTACCTATCCTATGCAAATATTGACCGAAGAGCTTTTTCACCACTTTGAAATTTTGAAAAGTGTACGTATTGTTTTCAATTTTCATTCTTATGGAGTATTGTTGGACTTATGGCTAAATAACAATGTACTATATTAACGAGACTAATTATAATATGGAAAAGGTTCGATTAGAATTTCAAGAAATTGGTCATTGTAATAAATGTTTCGAGTGCTTTTCAACAATATATTATAAGCTTAAAATAGTTTAATGGTGATAAAGAAATTGTAGGTCAAAATTTGAACATCGGTTAGCTTGACATGCTATATATGTGTTTGAATACTGAGTTTCGTTTCATAATTTTAACCAGTTTATTATTTGGGATTGTGAGTGTTTAATCCCATAACAAAATAAATTTTATTTAACTTATTTCATTTCTTATAACATTCGTGGTTAATGACCATAAAGGTGTAGTTACAAAAGTTAATGTCCTTTAAACTAATTTAATCCATGTTACTATCATTTAAACTATAATACCCTATTCTTGCAGCCTTCCAACTTTGAGCAGTGTTTAAAAAATCTCTGCATCTGCGCCATCTAGGCCGATTTTAAAAAACAAGGGAAAAAGTTTAACTGAAAATTTCTCCTTATTTGTCCCACCTAGCCTCGCTTAAGTCCGTCTAGCCCCTCCTAGGAATCCGTCTAGCCCGATTTTCAAAACATTGCTTTTGAGCAATCTCTTTCTCTCTTAAAAATCAAGCTGACATTTTTGTTTGTTTACTTTGTGATTTATTTTCTATTTTCATACTAAAAATATCCCTCAAAGTTTTCATTACTTTTACAAGAAGGCTACTTAGACTTAGGTTTTGTGAATTCTCTTCAAACAGTTAGAGTTCAACAAACGATGGTGGTTGTATTTTGGGAGACATTCACTGGTAACGATCAAATAATTATCTTAAGGAAACTGAAGTTTCAGGCCTGTGAAATAAACTTTTCTTCGGTAAAAGGTTGAGGGTATTTTATTTATTCCATTTGTAAGATTCTTTCCTATTCCATTGTAATTTGTTTTTTTGTTTAATGAAAAAATATTACTATTCATTTTATTACAATACTACTGCTCTTAAGGGCTCGTTGGTTGGCGGAATAGGTATTCCGTGAAATAGGAGAAAAATGAATGAAAATAGACCAAATATGGTAGAGATTTGGTCTAGATTCCGACATCGGAGAGAATGGCTATACTAGCTACTATAGGACTCATGGAATAGCTATTCCTTCATTTCAAAGAGGAATAGTTATTTCATGATTCTTATAGTAGCTAGGAATAACTATTTCTTCCAATGTCAGTTTCTAAACCAAGTCTCTACCGAATTTGGCTTTTTTTCATTCATTTTTTCTCTTATTCCATGGAATAGCCATTCCACCAACCAAATGAGCCGTAAATGTATTATCTACCCAATGGTGAATAAGCAATGCTACATTGGCACTTGCCTAGTGTGAGCGGGCGACACGGAGCGGTGGGCCGAGAGCGCGGGATTTCATAGGCGCGGTCTACCGGGGTGTTTAGAAAAAGGTGCACCGGGTCGGGGACCCGGTAAAAAGGTTGAAAAGAGAAAGGGCGAAAATGTTGTAGATCGATTCGAACCCGAATCCGCCGTCTCTTATGTGGAGTTGCCACCCAGATTAGCTATTTCCAGGAATTAGAGTCTTATGAGGCTTAACGTCCGGGGGACGGCCCACCAAGACACAGAGATTCGGGTCCGAGATAAGTTGCTTATTTCTTAAGTGATCACATTATATTACATCTATAGAAAACCGTATTTTCTTAATTGCGCATATTCGCACTTAGGTCATTTTTGGAGTTTAGATGCATGGTTCACGTATTATGAAAAAATAAATCATTCACAAAGCGGAAAAATAAACCATCCACAAAACAGTAAGTAAATGTGAAAAGTAAAAACGAAAAATGGAAATTACAAATCTTCAAAAATTGGGGGATGCAACCGCCCGGTAACCTACTAATTACATTTCCAATAAAATATGTGCAATACCCAAAGGAAAAATAAAAGCCTAAACATACATCTAACCTGCATCCACAAAGGTTCGTACAGGGGATATATCACGTATGTTCGATTTGATTTTATCGAGGCCCGTGGGGCCTAATTAAAACATCGATGATTTTAAAGTAGTTAATTTAAATAAAAATAGTTCATTTTTATTTACACGTATGTTGGTCAATTTTATTAGTGAAAATGACCGCATGGAAAAAGTTGCGGTCTGTTATCCGGGAATATATTTTATTCCCTTCATGGGGGTATTCTAATACAAAAATTAAAAAAAAAGAAATTAAAGAAGAAGAAGAGAATTACAATATTTATTTTATGTCCGAGAATATCTGAGGAAATTTTAAGAAATAGATGAAGAGAAGTTTGATTTTAAAATGAAGAAATTTGGGATCCAAGAAAAAAAAGATTAGAAGAAAAGAAAATATTGTTTTGTATTTTTTTTATCTGAAGGGAATAATTTTTCTTTGAATTTTTCGGCCCCGTGTATTGAAAAAGACCTAACTATTTATAGGAAAAAGTTCCCGAAAAAACAAAAAATGGAAAGTTTTTCCGGCGATGGGTCTCGCTAGAGAAAAGCCTGGCGAGGCCTCGCCGAGCTCTTGGCGAGGCCTCACCAAGAACGTTGGTGAGGCTCCGGCCCGGGATGTAGTCTCCCCGGGTTTCCGTTTTCGAACTTTTCTTATTTTTGTATTTTTTAATTAATATATTTTGTTATTTTATTATTATTATTTTTTTATTTAATTAATTAATTTTTTAATTAAAACGTCCTTCTGAATTAGAGACGAGGATTCTCATTCAGATACGTCAGGATACTTGAAAATTGTGTGATTCAAGGATAAAATCCTGAAAAAGCCATCATCATCGAACGCGTGAGCTGGTACAAAATCCCGTACTCACAGCTGCCCCTCGTGTGATATTTGCTGGTTTTATAACAAGTGTTATCACATGAAAAGAGTAGAGGGATAGAGAGAATACCTGACAGGTGTGGTTGTTGATTTCCTGTTCTCAATTGATAAAATAGGCATTCCTTTTTGGCGTTGTGTCTTCACAAGGTTGTCCATTTGTTTCTTCGGAATCCCTTGGTGCTTGATGCCCCTTTTATGTGGGTCGACCGTTTCTTTCTGCGACATCCCATTAGTGGTAACCGTTTCATTCTTCGGTTGAGGTCATTGTGTGCCCCTTGGAATAATTGGAGATTGATGCCTAAATGCGATCTTTCCTTTGTAGGATTGCGGCTTGTTTTCTATGTCAAATCAAGAAGATAATGTTCATACATTTGATTGTGAATGTTTTAATTATTTGATTGAGTTTATGCGAAGCAAAAATTTTTGCCCCTTCAATCAAAAAATTAAAACATGATAAATAAATAAGTTTAATAGAAATTCGAGGATGTCCCGAGAACCGCTCTGATGCAAGAGGCTTTTGTTGCGATGTTGACTTTAGGCTTAAGTGAGCCATCGTCTTGCTTGTAGATTCCTCATGTGGAGGTGGAGTGTCTTATTTATCAAGACAGTATTGCCCCAGTTCGGCATCGTCTTTACCTGTAAATGACGTGATGAGAATGTAATGTATGGTTTTATGCATGAATAATTATTATATGATGCATGTTCGTCTGTTGTACGCATCATGGGCTTCATTCAGTGAGGAGCCTTCTCTTGTCCTGGTGCATGGTTGCCCCTATGACTTATCTTCTTAGGGATTCCTGGACGACTCCCTGAAAGCGACGACCATGGGTTCGTAAAATCAGATTCGAGTTCATAGCTTGGATCTAATTTGAGGAAAGTCTGGATGAGTCGTTGATCCTGCATTGTGTCTGTGATGATCGCTTGGAAGCCGTTTGCCTGAAGTGTTGAAGGTATATGATGTCTCGTACCGTTCCGAGGAGGAGATGATGAATTTGATATTTCTATGGTCCTAAGTTTTGCATAGATCACCCTCGTGAGTTTTCAATCTATCGAACCTCGTCTTAATTTTTACCTTGACCGCCCTTTCAGGTTTTCAACCAGCAGACTCATTTTTATTTATTTATTTATTTATTTTATTTTTTTGGATGTCTACTTGCGACACTCCACAATTGGCATGCAAGCAATCAAAATAAACATATGCATAAAGATTCAGCAAAAATGACAATTCATTGATGAACTTAACAAGGGTATAAATGTTTCAAATGATTTGACTCCTGCCATCAATTAGCCTTTTTAGGTTTTCTAACTAATGTGGTTCTCTCGATGTCCTAAGTTTTGCCTGAGCCGCCCTTTTTGGGTTTTCAACTCAGCGGACTATTCTTTTTGTGTTTTGAAAAGAAGCCCAAATTTTTGCTCAACTAACCAAGTGTTAATTGATAGGCTAATTACAAATTTATTTTTTATTTGTACTGCTTCTTAGAGATTCATTTCTTTCACCTATACGTGATAGCAATTGTGTAAGACTTGGTAGATCAGTCGTCATTCATATCCATGACTTCAGTTGTTATCTCATTCAATATTTTTAGTCGATTGGTTGGTACTCACATCACTTTGCTGGCTTGAGGTGTATGTAATGATGAGTCTTAATAATTGGCATTTCCTTTTATGGTACGATGATTTCCCCATAAATAATAGCCAGCCGTGTGAAAGAACTGTTGACGTATTCAACAATCTGACTCCTTTTTTGTAACATTGTACCGGTTGTTTGATCTTATGAATGGTGGTTATGGAGTTGTTGACGTGTTCAAAGATCTGCCTCCTTCTTTGTGATGTTGCACCGGTTGTTTAGTCTTGTGAATGGTTGTGGTGGAGTTGTTGACATGTTCAACCATTTGTCTCCTTCCTTGTGATATTGCACTGGTTTTTTGGTCTTGTGAATGGTTGTGATGGAGTTGTTGACGTGTTCAACCATTTATCTCCTTCTTTGTGATGTTTGGTCTTGTGAATGGTAAACATTTTGTCCTTATTCTAGCTCCGATCCTTTTGATCTTTGCGTGCTTCGTTCTCTTCATTGATTCAGTGGACGTTTCGTGCTTGGAGATCTTTCCATTGATCTTTCATCATTGTATGATGAGGCTTTGATCTGTGCATGCTTCATCCTCTTGATTGAGTTAGTGGATGTTTCGTGCTTGGAGATCTTTCCATTGATCTTCCGTCATTGTATGATGAGGCAATTGCTATCACATGTTGTCTAAGTACATGTATTTATCTCTCACTTTCTCTCAAGAGTTAAATCATTTGAATTTATTGTGGGTAATCCATTTATACCCAAATTAATCTCATGAAATGATGTATCACATGTGCTAAAAACAATATGAATATGTTTATGAGAATGCGTGATGTCATTGATAAAATATCAAGCGAATAGGCAAAATTTAATTTATTCAAAGATAATTCAAAAGAAGCCTCGTAGGAAAAGTAGCTAAATGCTAACTATTACATAATCTTCCCTCATGCTAGTTCCCCCATAGGTATCCATGGACTCGAAGTGCTCCATCCGTTCTGCCTTCTCAAACACTTCTTGATAGCTAGAGAAGCTATCAGATCTGAATTTGTTCCTGTATGGCGGTAGTGGGCCATCCAGCAGCTTTGTTATCATTTCTGGTAGGGTCAAATGAGTCTGCAGCCTGACTTGTGTAGCCATCCAACGTGTATAGTAAGATTTGAAGTTCTCACCCTGCCTTTGCCTTATGAACTCTAGATGTTGCATTGTGGTTTCCATCTGAGAGTTGAAACCATAATGCTCCAGCATAGCTTGAGTGAGGCTATTCCAATTGGTAGCTATGTCCAACGGAAGGTGGCTGTACCATTTGTTGACGGGGTGGCCTAAGGTGACAACGAAGAGCTTAGCCATCATTCAGTCGCTGAACCTCAATGCTCTCATCACCATCTGATAATGTGTCAAGTGAGCTCTCGGGTCACCAGATCCTACGTACTGCTCAAACTGCGGCATTGCGAAGTTTGGGGCAAAGCTGTCTTCATCCCTGATCATTGGTTGTGTAGGGTATGTGTTCCTTAGGTGACCACCGTGAATGGCCAAGAATTGTTACCATAGTTCCACCATGCTAGGTTGTTGGAGGATGGCATCCCCTGTGCTTAGATAAGGGCCACATTGCCCCTGGGGATATGCCGAAAAGTGGGGCAGTTGAGGTGCCTAGAATTGTGAGGTGACAGACGTACTCCAGTTGGGAATAGGCTGTTGGGTCATTCCTTGGTAGAAAGGCCTGGTGAGAATGTAGGCTGGACAGTTTATCCAGGGAAGAATTGACTTTGGTTCAGCTGACTTTGTTTTGCCCCAAATTGATAAAATGTAGTTGGGGGCACCATGTGTGAGGTGGGAGGTCCCATTATTAGATTGACATTGTTAAGGGTGACCTCCAGGTTGGACACTACATTCTGGGTCCTCCCGACATGTTGGTGAATGAGTGATGCTAGCTATTTGCTGTTGGCAAAAGCTGTCAGGGCAGCTGCAATCTCGGCGCTCATCGATGACTACTAAGAATTTTATCCCTTTAGGACCGGGTGATCTTCTCTTGCACCTTCTCTTTATGGATTGGCCATAGTAGTGCATTGAACTAATTCTAAGTCTGAACCCAAATCCTCACTTGAGTCAGTGTACGGAACCCCCTCCAGATTGGCCACAATTGGGGAAACGCGGACCAGGTGGTGAGCCGGCCTCTTCCAAGACCTTTTTGATACACGAGTAAGATATTAGACCTTGCGTGATATGATCCATGATGCAGGTAATGCATGAGATTAATGTTATGGCTACATTCATAAGGGGTTAGCATACCATGATGTGAAATAACATGTATGTTAATCCATTTGAAACAAAAATGTTAGTTGTTAGGTAAAAAAATGAAAACATGTGGAAATGAAAATCCAACAATGGGGGTTGGAAATGTTTGGTGTGACATCATAATGTGAGTGGTGTAAGTGAGGTGACTAAGCTACCTGTGTGGTAATAGGTCAACGATTTGAGGTTTCGTCCTATGACTAGATCTCATGGGATGAGGAGGTTAAATTGTGACATACCCTAATTAAATGAAGACAACTACCGTATGTGGCTATCTAGAGAATGATTTGGTTATTTTGCTTAATTAGGGTAGAGTTTCGGATACCTATGTGGTCATTACTATTTGAGGGTATGTGGTGATACGTGAATTATTGCCCAGTGTGGGTGAATGATTCGGGTATGAGGCGTATACCCTTGGTGATTTGGTAAGGTAGTGAGTTTACCTCGTGTGGGCTTAGGTTAGGATTTCTTCTAGGATATCCTTTAAGGTGGGAAAAAGGTTTTGGGTAGGTATTTACCCTATTTGGGCTTTTGGTGTGTATAATTGCCCCGGAAGGGCTGTGAGTCAGATGTTGAGTGGACACCTAATGGGTAATGTGGTGGAAAGGTTATTGCCCCTTGCGGGCTAAGTGTCCGACATCAAGTGGACATCACATAGTAACAGGAAGGTATGTTTGCCATGTACAGGCTAATAGCGGGATGTTAAGTGGACATCTCGCTTTCCTAAGTTGTTTTATGTTATCCTAGGGTGACACAATCGATAGTGTCAACTGTGGCTAAGTGTATGTGGTATCATGATGATAACGTGATATGTACATTTAATATCATGAGTGTGTGCATTCGAGTGTCTGCACAAAAGTTTTTGCTTAGTATGACATTTGTACAAAATTGAATGTAGTATACAAGTAGCACATAGTATGCAAAGTCTAAACTTCCAACCATATAACTCCCACGTGTAGGGTTTTTGGCTAGTCTCTATCCTAAGTTTTGGTTCATCTTAGGATCATGAAGATACTAAGGAGCGTATCTGCAAGAAAATATAACGCATGATAGCGTGTTTGGGTAACACCCTAGGGAAAATGCCTACGGTTTATTTACATGAGGTTTCTAAATGGGTTGCTGATGTAGAAGGTTCTTATTGAGCTAAAATACACTCTAAGCCTCTAACAAGGGAGGTACATGCGATATGGCAACAAGTGCTCCACTCGCTCAAGTACTATCTTTTCTCATGGAGGTAGATTAGTACAACAGAAAGCTTCGCGATAATGAGGGTACCTTAGACTTATGGGCTATTTCCTTCTACTGCAATACGTTATTATGAATATGTAATAATTAAGAGAAAACGGAATAATATGATCAATAATTTTCGGCACTTATCCAAAATCTAAAACCATTGAAAAAACAAGTTTTAGAAAAATCCCCGACGGAGTCGCCACTGTGAGCGAGCGACATGGAGCGGTGGGCCAAGAGCGCATGATTTCATAGGCGCGGTCCACCGTGGTGTTTAAAAAAGAGAAAAGAATTGGGTCGGGGACCTGGGAAAAAAGGTGCACCGGGTCGGGGACCCGGTAAAAAGGTTGAAAGAGAGGGCGAAAAACATTTTAGATCGATTCGAACCCGAATCCACCATCTCTTAGTGTGGAGTCGCCACCTGGATTAACTCTTTCCAAGAATTAGAGTCCTATGAGGCTTAACATCCGGAGGATGGCCCACTAAGACACAGAGATTCGGGTCCGGGATAAGTTGCTTATTTCTGAAGTGATCACATTATATTACATCTATAGAAAACCGTATTTTCTTAATTGCGGATATTCGCATTTAGGTCATTTTTAAAATTTAGATGCATGGTTCACGTATTACGAAATAATAAATCATTCACAAAGCGGAAAAATAAACCATCCACAAAACAGTAAGTAAATGCGGAAAGTAAAAATGAAAAATAGAAATTACAAGGTTTCAAAAATCAAGGGATGCAACCGCCCACTAACCTATTAATTACATTTCCCGTAAAATATGTGCAATACCCGAAGGAAAAATAAAGGCCTAAACATACATCTAACCTACATCCACAAAGTTTAGTACAGGAGATATATCATGTATGTTCGATTTGATTTTAGCGAGGCCCGTGGGGCCTAATTAAAACATCGATGATTTTAAAGTAGTTAATTTAAATAAAAATAGTTCATTTTCATTTACATGTATGTTGGTCAATTTTATTAGTGAAAATGACCGCATGGCAAAAGGTGAGGTCTGTTATCCGGGAATATATTTTATTCCCTTCGTGGGGGTATTCTAATACAAAAATTAAAAAAAAAGAAATAAAAGAAGAAGAAGAGAATTACAATATTTACAATAAAATAAAATAATTCCTAGGTTCACATGTAGAAATAAATTAAAAAGAAAAAAAAGGAGCATGAAATAAGCAGCTCTAGGAACTCAGAGGCTTTACCCTTTTGGCGTGAATCCAGTTCGGTGAGTCCGTTAGATCCCCGGGAGTGTTCCTCGTTCGTTTTTGTAGTTATGTGTGGTTTAATGTGAAAACAATTGTTTGGTTGGAAAATAATGTGTTTATTTATCCAAAAGATAATCAGACTCGGGTTCTAAATTTATTTTATGAAATAGATGAAGAGAAGTTTGATTTTAAAATGAAGAAATTTGGGATCCAAAAGTGTTTTGGATCCATGAAAAAAAAGGTTAGAAGAAAAGAAAATATTTTTTTTGTATTTTTTTTATTTGAAGGGAATAATTTTTCTTTGAATTTTTCAGCCCCGTGTATTGAAAAAGTCCCGACTATTTATAGAAAAAGGTCTCGAAAAACCAAAAATGGAAAGTATTTCCGGTGAGGGGTCTCGCCTGAGAAAAGCCTGGCGAGGCGTCACCGAGCTCTTGGTGAGGCTTGCCTCACCAACTCTTGACAAGGCCTCGCCAAGAGCCATAACGAGGCCTCGCCAATCTTGGCGAGGCTCCGACCAGGGATGTAGTCTCCCCGGGTTTCCGTTTTCGAACTTTTCTTGTATTTTCATATTTTTTAATTAATATATTTATTTTATTTTATTATTTTTTTTATTTAGTTAATTTACTTTTTAATTAAAACGTCCTTTTGAATTAGAGACGAGGATTCTCATTCGGATACGTCAGGATACTCGAAAATTGTGTGATTCAACGATAAATTCTCGAAAAAGCCATAGTAATCGAATGTGCGAGCTGGTACAAAATCCCGTGCTCACAGCTGGGTTCCTTCCTTATGAGATTGATAACTTGTAAAACTGCATCGCAACTGTATGCTTGCAGCTATCATTATTTTTATATTTGATAAAAATTATTGACAACACCTATACTTTAAAGCCAAAATCTCACGAACAAGTTATTAAACTTATCAGTAGAAAAGTGGTGAACAGTCATCACTATTAAAATGTATGCGGTGATGTATTAGTCATTTCCATTTATGGGTGGATTATTCAGGTGAATAATACACCTCAAATATTGGAAAGGTAGATTTTTTGAAATGAGTTAGCTCCATGTGGGCTTGGGTTCGGATATCAATAAGGTATCACATGATGTGGCAAAAATATAGCTTAGGTTCATGTCTACCCTGTTTGGGCAATTTAGTATGTGTAATTGCCCTGTGTTGGCTAGGAATCGGATGCTAAGTGGGCATCGCATAAAAATTTAGGTATAAAGGTATGTTTTCCCTATACGAGCTAAGAGTCGAATATCATGTGGTTATCACACTAAAAGGGGTAAATGATTTTCAATATAATAATTGGTTTCTTGTTATCCTAGGGTGACACGATTTCAGGTGTCATCTTATCCTAAGTATGATGACACCAAATAGGTATCATGATGATGAGAACATGATATGCAAGTTTTATATTGTTTTAATATCATGAGTGTGTGCGTTCAGGTTTCTGCGTTAAGATTCGTGGTTAGCATGGCACATTTGTACAATGCATGATAAATCAAAAGTAGTAAACATGTAGCAAACAACATGCAACGTCCAACTTCCAACAATACAACTCCCGCGTGTAGGGTTTTTGACTTGTTTCTATCCTAAGTTTGGTTCATCTTAGTACCACAAGGGTACTAAGGAGCGCATCTCTAAGAAAAATATAATCCATGATCGTTTGTTGGGTAATGCCCTAGGGAAAATACCTATGGCTTATCTAGATGAGGTTTGCTTTTGGGTTGCAGATGTACAAGGTTCTTGTTGCAGTATAATACACTCCAAGCTTCTCCCCAGATGGTTTTTAATGAGGGAGGTACATGCGATATGGCAACAAGTGCTTCACTCGTAAAAACTATCTTTTCTCAGGGAGGCATATAAGTAAAAGAGAAAGCTTCGCGGTAATAGGGTACCTTAAACTTACGGGCTAATCCCTTCTATTACAATATGATATTCTGAATATGTCATAATTAAGAAAATACAAAATAATGTGATCAACAATTTTAGGCACTTATCCAAGATCTAAAGCCTTTTGAAAAAAAGTTTAAAAAAAATCTCCAACAAAGTGGCCATTGTGAGCAGACGACAAGGAAGCGATGGGCTGAGAGCGCGCGAAATGAGAGGCGCGGCCCACGGGGGTATTTTTGTGAAAATAAAATATTGGGTCGGGATCCAAAAGGTTTAAAAGAGTAAATGAAATCAATTTAGATAGATTAAAACCCAAAATCGATGTCTCATAGTTTAGAGTCTCCACCTAGATTAGCTCTTCTAGGAATTAAAGTCCTGTGAGACCTAACATCCGAGGGATGGCCAACTAAGACACAAAGATTTGGGTTTAGGATAAGTTTCTTACTTCTTATTGGATCACATTAAAGTATATCTACAAAACCGTGTTTCTTAATTGTGCATATTCGAACGTAAGTAATTTTCGTGTTTATAAGGTATAATTTAACGTGTATGCAAAAAGCAGTAAATTACACATAAAGTAGTAAGCAAATGTAGAAAAATAAAGATTACAAATTACAAAACCTTGGGAGATACCTCCTCCTGGACATACTTGTTAAGGGGATACCCAATTCTTGTTAGGATCATCGAGAGTTCATCAAAATGTTAGCCAAGGGTATCCCTCCACTCTTTAGGCTAATCCAGGTTCTCTCTTAAGTAAAGGAACTCAATATCAGTTAGTAGCCAGATCTAGGAAGTTTGGGATATTTTATCTAGGCCAAGGGTTCGGTATAAAAGCCATTCCAACTCTCAGAAAGTCTTCTAGTTCAGATCATCTAGGTAAGCAATTCTTAATTTTTCTCTAAAAGGGGTTTCTAGGATAACTTTTCATCCATCAAGTATGATTCTTTTCGGGAATACTTCTTGCTTATCTGAATGTGAGATCTTAGTCGTAATTCTTAATTTTCCACGTGTCTTCTTTGCAAGGGTTTAATTCTCAACTCTTATCTATGCCAATTTTCCACGTGTCTTCTTTGCAAGGCTCTTTTATTGAACCCGCCACTTTCAGGAATCAGGATAAGACCTATCAACAACAGCAAATTACACTACAATTTTTTATCTCACCAAGGGACACAACTCATGTTCAGCCTATTATTTTTCTCCTGACTACTATTGAGACTCAAAATCAGGAAGCATGTTCTAAAGGGGTAGAGGGACCTATTCCTAAGGGCCCCTCCCTCAAAATGGCTAATTCGTGGCAGTAATTCCTTGCATCTCAAGCCACTCATATTCCTATTTATTCTCAATTGGTTAATTCTCTAAGGGATGAGGATTGGGTCCTAGACAACTTTGTTATCGTTGAGCTTGTCTGATATAAGGGAGTGAGTGAACCTCGCTCACATATTAAGAACTATCAAACTATGACGAGGACAAGAAAGCTAAGTGATTAAATATTAGCCTAAATGTTTATAACCACCTTAGGGGCTGATAAATGAGTGGTTTAACAACCTTCTTGATGAGATTACTAGAGATAAGGGGCACCTATCGGAGGCCTTCATTGAGCAGTATGCCTCTAATAGCCACATGAAGACAACCATCCAAAACTTAAAAGTAGTGAAGAAAAGAATGGGCGTGACATTCAAGGCCTATTATGGGACATGGATGACTATGCATGTTCTCTTCAAATATTGTCTTAGTTTCTTAGAGCTAATATTGAAGTTGTTAGATGGGGCTTTACCAATCTACAAGATGAAATTAGGGGCATATGAGTTTTCAAGCTACAATGAGCTGCATGTCAAAGTTGGAAAGTTGGAAAAAATTCACAAGCTTGATCATATTGTTGGTACAAGTCACGGGAAGACATGGTACAAAAAATGAATTAATATTTTTGCTTCCGATCCTACTCCCGCTAAGCTAGAGTAAGCTATCCAGCAGACCACGATTTAGGTGTTGCACCTGTTGAAGTTTTCGTTATTCAAACTTCTATTGATGTTTGTTAAGGCATCTCTCCTTGTATAATAACCCTTACTTAGCTCTTTGCTAAGCTCCTTGAGCTTAAATGATTGGATAACTACAAGCCTTACGCGCCAATGAAGGAAAATAAATGGATCCACTTTATACCTATTATCAGCACGGGATTTTGTACCAGCTCGCGCGTTCAATGATGATGGCTTTTCGGGAAATTTATCCTCGAATCACACGATTTTCGACCATCCGACGATCTTCATATGGGAATCCACCTCGGACGTTTTAAATAAATAAATAAATAAATAAATATATATATATATATATATATATATATATATATATATATATATATATGTATATAAAAAAATAAAATAAAAAAAAAAGAAAAAGACAAGAGAGCCTCGCGCGAGGCTGCACAAGGCAGCCCGCGCGAGACAGCCTCGCGCAAAGCTG
>CATIWQ010385650.1:0-17105 GCA_949673415.1 Euphorbia schlechtendalii
TTTTCTTCCTTTTTACCAGATTAATCCCTTGCCTTCATTTCTTTTACCTAATTAGCCTCTTGCTTTTTCCTTTCTTTGATTAATTAATTCCTCGCCTTCCGTTTCCCTTCAAATTAGTTCCTTTCATTTTTCTTCTTGCTCCTGCTTCTTTCTTAATTAATCATTTCCCCTTTTCTCTTTTTAATTAACCCTTTGATTCTTTTGCTTTCTTTTCCTTCCTTTATCTGATTGAACTTCTGAGTATTGTTCATTGAACCACCATGGATGACGAGCTAGTAGACAGTCGTGGTTAGGAGCGATAGGAACCTGTGCTGAACTGGGGCAGCGGCGTTCGTTTTAGCGGTTGTTGAAGTTCATCAGGACTGAAATTGCTGAAGCTAAGTGCCGATTAGCCATGCCGAAGCTGAGTAGGTCCCGCCAAAGCTTGAGTGGGTGTCGCCGAAGCTTGAATGGGTGCCGCCGAATTAGCGGAAGGGCCGAATCTCGAATGGATACCGCCGAACTCGCGGAAACACCGAAGCTTGAATGGGTTACACCGAACTCGCGGAAACGCCGAAGCTTGGATGGGTCACGCCGAACGCGTATATACGTCAAAGCATTAATAGGTCACGTAGAACGCGTATATATGCCGAAGCATTAATGGGTCCCGCCGAAACTTCATTGGGTATCGCAGAAGCTTGAATGGGTACCGCCGAACCTGTTCCTCACCCAATTAATATCTGGGTTTCTTTTGCTTCAATTAATTGACCTTTTTCTTTTTTTTTCTTTATTCTTGCTGAGCTTGAAATCTTGGATTTGGAAAGTTCATCATATCTGAAATATTTGAGAGAGGACGCTCGACTCGGTCCACGCTCACCGCACCAATTTGGTACCCAAATGGTATCTTTGTCAACTCCGTTCTTCGTGGGGTCTTTCGGATTCTTCGAGTTCCCTTATGCTCCGTTGAGATTCCCGTTGAGTATCTACAAAACAAGGCTTGGCCGGGGTTCCAGCAAAACCCCTCCAATGCTTAAGTCAGTTCTTAAGATGGAGGAGAATGAAAACTTTATTGTATGGAGTTGAGTTCAAAAGTTACCTTATGGAGGAGATTGACTTCTCTTTTATAGATAGAACATCATGATGATGGTAGCAAGTGGGACTAGATGTAGACATAGGCTTAGGACGGTGTAGCTAAGAGTAGGTTTAGGGGTGTGAGTTTAGGTGTAAGCTTATCTTGATACCAGGGATTAATTATTAATTAATTTTATGGACAATAATTACATATACTTACAATTTGATTGAATATAAGCTAATGTCACTGTGATGTCACGATTATGTCGAAATTCTCATAATATTGTAAATAAAGACATGCAGTTTAAGTACTTAGTATACTGATTTGAAATCCTTTTCATATTTTATTATAGTTTTTTATTTCTGAATTATAAATACTTTAATCAATGACTTTTACGAGGCTGACACAAATTGCACATAGTATAATCGAGAGTCGATATTTTCATGTAATTGATCAAATTTGGGACATCTCGTGTAATTAATTTGCTACAACGCGCAGGATTCATTTATAGTAAAAATGCTATTTAAGTATATCGCAACTTAAAATTGTTAGGTTACAACATAGCCCCACTGCTACTGTTTATATACTTTTGGATTTCAAATTCTCTTATAAGCATCAACAAGAAAAATAATAATTTCAGTAGAGTAAATGCTATGATGATTTTATTTTTTCACAAAGTAAAAGTTACTTTATCCTCAGTTATGTTGGAAAATGGGATGAAATTATAATGATTTTTCTTTAGATCATTACTTTGTACGGAAAAAAAACTCTAAAATAACTTTAGAGAAATTTATTTTATACAGATGTGCAAATAATCTTGACCCTCCAGAATGAAATACAAAATTAGAATTTACCCAAATTCACTTTAAATTTCATTTTTAACTTTAGAAAATCATCACTCACTTGATATATATTTCTAATAGCAACAACGGCAATGCATTGGGTTGCATATTATGAGATCCAGGTCCACTCTGTGGCCCAATAAGCCCAAGCTCATTTTCTTCTGGTATTTATTTTCCTAAATATGTAAGGCCCGTTTTGAATTGTTTTTTAAATCATTATCCTGGTAAATTACATTCATAAATTTTTTATAGAATTACATGATTTAATTTTGAAAACATATTTTAATCATTCATATTATTTAATTAGAAATTTTATAACTTGTTTTTTTTATAAAATCAATTCTTCTATTTATAAAAATTAATTTGTTAAGTGAACTTTTTAAAAAAGCATGTTAAGAAACACTCCCTAAATTTGCCTTAATTTCCAAATTGCCTTAAATTAAGGCTAAAAGTCTACAGCCTTCACACACAAATGGGCTTTTACATATTTGTCCACTTACTATAAATTATTTTCTCTTTGTATCATTTTTAATTTTTGTCATGTTTTATTTTTCACTTGTACACTTTTATTTTAAGTTGTGCAATTGGTTTTCTGTTGCATATAAGTTAGTAATATCAGGATGCGCAAAATCTCAAAAAAAGATGTTTTTTTTGGGATTGTAAAAACTTGGATTTGATTTGTTCTTAACTACTTTGCACAAGATAAATCAAAATATGGCCATAACAAAAAAAAAAAAAAAGAAAAGAAAAGAAAAGAAAGAAGTCGCTTATCAACTTAAAGAGTCTTTTGGAGCAACGCATAGTGGGTTGCAGAGAGTGCATACCCTTAATAACTACAAACTTGGAGTTGATGAAACAGAAGGCTTAGCACCATGGCTTTGTCGCGACCTGCTGACTGGATTTCTCACAGACAAAGCACAAGTACTTATTCATACAACCACTCCAACGATTACTCCTTGTTTTATTGTCAGCAATGGTTAATAAGGGCTTCATGAATCTCTGGCGAAGCGGAGTTGGAGTTTCCTCTGAACTATTATTGCCTTTTCTAAACATCCTGGGCCAGTGCAGTACTCTTTTCTGCTGCCGCGTTGAATCTGTGATACAACCTGATTTCTTATCAACTCCTGAGTTTTGATCCTCATGTTCACCTGGAAATGAGCTCCTTCGTTCAACCCCTGTGTTCGTTCAGCATCCGAGATTCTGAAAGAACTTCCAGGGCTGATTCCATTGGTCCGCATCTTCAAGAAGACAAATGCAATCAGTATAATCCTGGCAGCTGAAGTTATCAACTGCCTGATTAGAATATCCGATGAAGGAGAATTCGGCACTTGCTTCAGCAGATCTAGTGGAGTCATCCCATCTGAGTCACGAATATTCACATTTATCGATCGAGCTGACATCAGGAGCTGCACTATATCACAATGAACATTCCCGATGATGGCAGAATGGAGCGCACTTCTTCCATCACTATTTTTGGCATTGATGATTTCTTCTATGTTGTAATTTTTCCTGCTTATTAACCGCTTCATAAGCTCAGTCTGTCGATCCAATCTTTTAAACGCTCCAGATACAGCCATATGAAGAAAAGTTTCTCCAGCGTTGTTAGTAAGCGAGACCAACGAAGGAGATGATACAATCAAGGCATCAACCACGGATGATTGGCCTCTTTAAGCAGCGATGTGCAATGCTGTATTGCCTAGATGGTTCGTGGACTTGATCATGTCAAAGGATGCTATAAGATACTTAACTATCTGCATCACCATAAAAAACATCAGAATTTAAACTACTTTTAAAATTTTTAAATATAGCTCATCGTTGACAATAAAATTAAGGGATTGATTTCATGATCTCACCTCAAGCTGCCCTTTGGCAGCAGCAGCATGTAGAATAGTTGAGCCTTCCTTATCTCTATAAGCCAAAACATCGGTACAACCACAAAGAAGCTCCAGTAAAATGGTCAGATTCCCACCTCTAGCAGCAGCATGAACAGCTCTATTAATCATCTCCATCTTGTACAGAGAAGGAATATCCCCATTTGGTTCCTCCAACTCTCCACTTTTTGCAGTCGAAAACCTTGGCGAGACAGAGAAATCGTAAACAATCCTGAACACCTCAGAATTCTCACTTCTGGTAGCAGCATAGAGCATATCAGTAACACCATATTCGCCTTCACTGAAAACTAGCAGAGGGTTTCTTTCGAGAAGTTCCAGTACAAAACTCAAGTCCCCAGCCGAAGCAGCAGTGTACATAAGCCATCCACCATATTAGAGAGTTATTTGCATTCTTGGATTCACACTCATGAAATAGTTTCCTAGCAACTTGAGAGCGACATTTCGCGACATCATTAAACTGTTCCTCATCATCCCACACTGTCTCAAGGCGACGAATCCGCCTCAGAGAGGTGAGTTTGATGAGGTGATTGTTGTCGATTCGAAGGAGCTCTCGAACCAAGTCAAAGTGGGCATTAGCAGCAGCCCAATCAATGGGGGAAGCATACCACCATTGATCTCCTGTACTTTCCCACCGCAGAGGGAAATGAGTTGGAGGCATTATGACTACTAAACGTTAAAAAATAAAAAAAACAACTCTTCAGAACACAATTCAAAACCAACTCACTGGGGAAATTCATCATACACTTGAAGGGCTATATGCATCATACTCAGAGAGACCCTTAAAAAGTCGTACCCCAAAAGACAGCAGAAGAGGACGACAAATAAAATTGACTTCAGCAGATCATCTGCAAAAGAAGCTCCATTATAAGACACTAAAAGAATTGAAGAACAATACAAGAATTTACATAGATGAAAAAAAATTACACAAGAAAGCTTCAACAGAATAAACAGTGTACACACAGAGAGCAACTCTTCAAAAAGATGAAAATTGATTGTTGAATTAGTATTAGAAAAATATATAGAAAGCTATTAAGGCCAAAAACAAACTCTTCTCACAGCACAACAAGACAGCGAATTTTTTATAAACAAATATTTGGAATTTTCGTATGGGGTAAACAAATAGGGATTAGACCCACAAGTGGGAATAAGATTAATTGAAAGAAAGTGAGAATCTTTTGTAATATGCTGAACAAAAACAATGATGGTGATATATGATGGGTGAGAAAAAACAAAAAGAGTCTTTACAGATTTTTCTCTATTGAGGTAAAGATGTAGGAAACTGAATCAATGGGTTTTTACAGAGGACATATGATCTGGGTGTAATTATAAAAAGCAAGGCTAAAACTGATTGCTTTTAGAAATGGAGGATTTCTTTAGACTGGGTTTGAAGATATCTTCAACTGTTTAATATAATTATATAAATACTTCAGTTTCATTAAATTTATATTTTGGTGTTTGAATTGTAATTTACACGCTACCAATTGCAAGTTTAAAATTGATAGTTATTACAGTATTTGAATTAGTTTTAATCATATCGAGTGTTAGATTAAATTCATTTGTTGTGCTTTCATTTTCCTGAAGTACAGAATGGACATGGGAATTTTGTTGATTTTTTCTAGTTGAATTTAAAATAAAGTATAAAATATATATAATCTAGTAAATTTTCAACGAAACTTATATTATACGCAGTATAAGAGGAAGTCCATCAATGGCTGTTTGAAATATTACATCCCCGGAAATGGTCGGCAGATTATGCAGCCGACCCATTTTATTTTGGGTGATGACCCAATCTTTAGCTTTCTTCTCTTGGATGACTCAAATTGATTTTTCTACCTCTGTATTAAAATATTCGCTGAAATCAATAGTTTTTATACGTGGTTTCATTCAAAAATAAAGTTGTACCATTTTTTTTACATTCAATCAACCAAGTCTTCTCCTCTATTGATAAGAAGATTCTTCTATTTCTTGTTTTGATGTGGGATAGTGCACGTTGCCTGATAAATAGACATTAATATCATAGGAAAGAAAAAGAAAAGAATATATATCCAACATGATGAACAATGTGTATATTTTAATGTAAATGTGTGTAACATATTATGAATATGTAAAAAGTGAATTGCTTTGCTTTGATGTTTTTTTTTTTAACCTGTTACATATCATTAATCTCTGAAATTTTACATTATGTGTTGAAATTTCTGAATTTTATGAAACTTCGATCACATTATGTGTGGAAATACTTATGCAATTTATTGATTTCTTTTTGAATGTAAATTGATATGAAACATGAAGATATGAAACTTTGGTCGCAATATTAGTATTTTATGATACTTTGGTCGCATTATGTGTAGAAATACTTATGCAGTTTATTGATTTGTTTTTGAATGTAAATTGATACCAAACATGAAGATATTTTTTAAAATTATTATTATTAATTTATTATACATGTTGAATGTTTTATTCATAAAATTTCATGCCAGAATACCGATTCCCTTATCTATAACACTCCCACCTACTATCTTTCTTATCTTTTAACTTGTAATTCCCTCGACTTTCAAAAAATGTATCACTCTGCTGTTTGAATATCACGTGTCACCTTTTGATTAGAGAGAAAAAATCAAGTTAAGTGATATTTTTGTAAAATCATACCAACAAAAAATTGACACGTATCGTTGATTTGTTACAAAATCATTTTTTAAAAGATGAGAAAGTTATAATATCATTTTCAATAATTAAGCGGAGAAACAAAAATGAAAGAGTAAATAATGCATTTAACTTATTTTTATCCATCGTCATCTAACTCACCATCTATCAATTTCGTATCAAATCAATTGCAGTATTATTCTTTTATTAGAATTATATATTACCAAACTTACCCAAAAAAAATTACCAATTCCAATGTATTTTTGGTACACTTTTAATGGAGTAATTTATTTTCTCCTGTTTGTACATAGATTATCACTAACTTATTAGTCTAATATGCACTTTTAGTGCATACATTATAGTAATTTGACATGCCTTTTTTAACTTTTGGTACAATTTCTCACTAATCAGCTGCTAAAAAACACTTCCCAAATCATTTTTCTCGATCAAAACTCAAAACAGACATAAGTCTGCAATGCACGTATATGCAAAATGCAGGCAGGAAAATGCATTCTGTACCCTATTGAATGAAAGTTATAATGACAAGTGAATTATAGAGCTTCAAAACCCTACATTTGGAGGCGCTAAAATTGTTTTCAAATGTAACCCCAAAACACATTTTATCACATATTTCTTGAGAAATCATGCAGACAAACCCCCAAACTCTCTAATCCAGTTTATCCGGTAGTTGTGATATTTGAGCTCCTAAGAGCAAATAACAGGCATGTGAGAGAGGAGTCAGCTTTAACTTTTTGAATGTAACATTTTAAGAGGAAGTATAGAGAGGGTTTGCCTGCTTCCTTTTTCAACACAATAATTCATATTATGCCAACTTTTCTTTCCTTTTTAGTGACTGGGGTTCCCTTCAACGGGTCTTTTTCTTCCTCCAACTTCTCCTTTGCATCTGCATTACTATTGTGAAGTTTTTATCCTATAACTGCTCACTGTCCTTCTATATACAATCAATTCTTAAGTCCACCAAAACATATATATGGACCACTTAGGCACTTACTATTAAGTTCAAACCCATTTAAAAGATGTATGAAGTACAATGCCAACGCACCTCTTTCATGTTCATTTTCCAGGAAAAAGATAGCATAAAACAGGGATAAAATGGACAGCCTAATGATGAAAAATGCAATTATGACCATAATGTATGATATTATATATTCACCTACAATTGTATCCAAGGGTTTCTAGAAAGCTTTACGGATACATCCACTATTATCTAATAGAACTAGGAAAGTTAGATTAAAAACAAAGGCTGTTTACCGTATACCTGATCAATCACATGGAAGGGCCACATAATTAATGTCACTATAAATATCTAGAACTACAGTAATGAAACCATTGTTAAGTTGGTTAGAGGAGGCAAGAGGAGGTACCTTCCACCTAATAACCACAATGGCAATGTTCAAACTTTGGCCCCATCTTTAATCATTCATGTAATTTAATGAGTTTTTTTAATTGCATAAGAAGATACAATATCTGCTGCTATATCACAAGTCAATCTATGTGCAAAGAGACGGTAATCCATCAACTAAAAGATTCCTAAGAAGGCCTCTCTACTCTTGTGTGTAAATTTAGCAGGCAAATACACTGATGGCATTAATCATATTCAACAGGATACGAATTTCAGAACATTATGCAACCTGAAAATTAGATTTTTACTTCATGTTTGGCGTGATAAGGGGATTGCTACACCATCCAGACTTACTCATTGAGTACATTGAGTAGAATAACTAGAAAATAAGATTTCTACTATAAAGTTTAGGCATGATATGGGATTGGCAACACCAACCAAACATACTTGTTCGACAAATTCAGTAGCATGTGCAGCACTGAAATGATCACGTCAATAATTTTAACCAGCAACTACTTGCGCATAGGCATAAAAAAGGGCAGCCCACTGTAAGGAGCAAAGCGACCCGCACACGCATAGGTGAATAGGCCTGAATGAATTCAAAAACAGAACTTCTTACGGATGAAAAAAATAGCTAAGTAGTAATATACTATTAACACCTTATTACAGTCAAAGAAACCCCAAGGTAGGGTACTAATAGGGTCATCACTAAGCCGAGAATATTTGCTCTTCTGCCACAACCTATGGGTTTTGTCAATTCTAAAGAGGGTTCTAGCCAAAAGCATAAGATTATTAATAAGTGCCTGCAACCAGCCACCACTGATACTGTGATACAAAGAATATTTCTCGAGAATTTCTTAAAATCCATTAGAATATTTCTCTAGAATTTCTTGAAATCCATTTCACAATTTCATAAATGCAACTTTATCACAAGGATCCCAGGAAGAAAATAATACATTATACTAAACGAAGAGAAGACACAAGTGCCCTTACAGATTGCTTTGAGTCAATTCTTTGCCTTCATGGAATTATTTTCCTTAATTCTTGCACGAGTGTCCAGCTTCACAAAGCGCTTAAGATCTTCATAGGGGAGAGTTTCAACGTTTTTCCTTCTAAGTTCACTCAATGCAGGACGTTTATCAATGAGATGCCATAGCCAATCTGGATATTCAGAATCTGGCAAGACCTTTGGATCTGCTCCTTCCTTGAGAATATTGGCGCCAACTACAGTGGTAGACTTAACCTCTTTGCTAAGAGTTGATGTCTTTGGACCATCAGCTGAACCCCCTTTTCCTTTCTTCGCCTTGCCAGCTGGAGCAGCAAATGCCCGTTGCCCAACTATTCTAAATGCATCCTTAGTGCCCAAAACGCCACCCAAAGATTTAATCTGATGCATTGCCATAATTTCTGTAATACAAACATAAGTTTTGACAATCAGGAAAAGAAACTTCTAGATAACAGGGTAAGTAAACACTCATGCGCAGGTAGTTAACATCTGATTTCTTTCTGATACAAATTTACTGTAAGGTTTTTACTTTATTTGGCAGCGGGGATAAACATTAACACGCCAAGATCAGATGTCAGCTTCAAAGATGATGAACTGCAAATAGAAATGGGGTTCCAGAAAATGAACTGCCTTAATTCTAAACTTCCCAGTGCAAATGATAAGCACGATCAATTGAACGCTCATTGTTCTTAAACTAGAAACATAAAAGTTTGTCCAAACATAGCTGAATGAAATGGATCAGTAGACTGATTGTTATTATATCTGAAATTAGAAACTCCAAAATGTATCCCACTTCTTTTCAAATTGCAACAACACTGACTATATCAAACAAGAGAGGTTTTCCAACGAGCAACCAAAAATCTGATCAAGAACATGGAGCAGTATATGCTAATATACTATAAAAGAAAAAAATCCCATTATTGCAAGTCATGGATTTATGATTTCGAAATTAAATCAACAATGTTTCCAACTAGCTTGTTAACTCCCGTAAACAAAGCTAAACTCAATTTAAACTCGCTAAACGAATCAATAGAATATAAATCCTAAAAACTGACCTAGCATGATTAAATGCCCATTCAAATAAATCAACAATCCATTCCCTCCATTTTTGAAAAATAATAATCCACGGAGAAGTTTCAGAGATTTCTTACCGAGAGAAACGAAGAGTTCGAAATCGAGACTAGACGGATAATCCGATGAAGCTGCGAATGGCGACTGGCGGTGGATTCAGCTAAAAAAGACCGGAGAAAGTTGGTGTCTATGTATTTGATGTTAAAATATTGTAGTGCACTAGTGCTGCAGCTGCGAAAGGATACTGGTGGTGGTGGACGAGGCGTAGAAGAAAGGCGAATCTAGGGCTTTATTTTTCCGAATTATGAATTAGTACATCTTTTACTAATTAGTAATTACAATATTTCGTACTTACATTTTTAATTTAATTATTTTTTTGTTTTTGTATTTTATAACATTAGAAAATTTTTGGTTTTTTTAATGATTCGGGTAATTTATTTAATTTGTTAAATTAATTTTGGAGTGATTATAGTTTTATTTTAAGTAATATGGAATATATTTACAAATTTTGTTTATTGAGGGATTCGAACCCACTTTAATTTGATATTTTTGAAAATAATTTTATTTTACATTATTTAAGTTATTGATGAAAATACTACGATAAAATAAAAAATATTAATAAAGTAAATTTTAAATTCTAAATCCTTATATATTATATTCATAATTATAATGAAATTAATAAAACTTAAAATTAGCTAATCAATTGTTTAGGCTAAACCTTTATTTGGTATTAGTTTTCTAGCATATTAAAGGCCAGGCCATTAAGGAAAGCAAGGTGAGCGATCGCTTAGGGCCTTGAATTTTTAGGGGCTTCAAATCGTAAATTTTGTATAATATGAGTATAAAAAACTAAATAGATATTTATTATTACGTGAAAGTAGAATGAATAATATATTGTATTCTAGTTGCAAGGGGTGATTATGTAGTATTGTTCCCTTTTTACAACCATCCAGGTTCGAATCCCCGTGCTCCTCTTTTTCCTTATTTTTCCCTCTATTTTCAGCGTTCTATTTTCCCTTTTTTCATTTTTTTTTTCATTTTCTCTTTATTCTTCAAATCTTTAATATGGTAATGAACTAATAGCTTAGCAAGTTAATTATTAAAATCAGTTTTATTTCAATACTTAATTTTCAACATTTTATTATTAGTTAATAATATTTAAATTAATTTTTATTTTAATTTGATAACAGTTAATTTTGTTATATATAAAGTTAAATATATATTTTTTATAAGCAAGTGATTTCAATATTCAACTTTTTATGCCACTTTAATTACAATTTGTAATGAAAAAACTAGCATCGTATATTGTATAAATTTCATGGATACATTTTTATTTCAAAAAGCAACTCATATTTTGGTTTAATTGTTTTACCGTTATAGATTCCAAAATCATATTATAATTAAAGATATTTTACCAAACAAATTTTAAACATACTATATTTTTTTATATCTTCTAAAATATCAACCTTTAGTAATGAGAGAGAAAAAATTTATTGTGAATATTTGAATTGAAATTTTTCAGAAAAATTATCAGATATCTAAAATTTTCAATGCAACATAAACATATGTACATATCAAATTTAAGAATTTTTGTATTGTTTATCAGTAAAATTTTAAAGTTTCCCATAGGAAACATTTTTTACATACCTGTGAGGGCATATATTTAATTTTTCGTTCAGGGGTCCGAAAATTCTCGGGACGGGACGGCCTGTTAAAAGCACTTATACTTTTATAAATTTGTGAAACACAAATTATATAATTGGCCAGGAATAGTTATCAATATACAAAATAATTCAAATAATTCGTAAAATGATGAATATGAATATAATCTTAAATAAATTTCCTTCCAATTTTTTTTGGATCATACCACTTTATTGTTGATTGTGTTTATTGGTTCTATGTAATTTTTTTTTTATTCCTGACCATAGTTTTTGTATTCATATTATAGTTTAATTTTTTTGATTGTACGTTTTAATTTTTATTTTTCCAAAAATAATAATCAAGAATTTAACTCGAGTAAATTAGACTCATTTAGGCCTAAATTTGCGAGCTCGAGCTAAGATTAAATATTTTAAGCTCGACGAGCTTTGAGCCAAATCGAACCTGATCATTTACATTCACAAGTCGAGCCAAGCCAAGCAGAGTCAGGATTCTTCGATCTCGGTATACCTCATTAACATCTATATTTATACTTAGATTCTCCCATTTTTATATAAAGAGATGTATCAATCAAATTACACAAACAAGTTTTCATTAGTTGTTAAGCAGTGTGTTTTCTGAAAATAATTAAATATTAAAATTTCCGCGGTTACATTTTGTTTTATAAAGTTATCTTCTCCCCAAGGTTTGTTTGATAAATATTTGCCGCAAGCTTCTCTCGTTATTCCTCATTTTTAGGTTACCCATCCATCAAGTCAGCTTGTTACAAAAACATAAACCCCTTTTCGCCCCTTCTAAACCCTAACAACTTACTTCTTTTATTTCTTTCACTCTCTTCTAACTTCTCTGATCATCTCAACTCTATGGGCAGTAGTCAAGCAGCAGTTTCATTTCTCACCAATCTTGCACGCGCCGCTTTCGGTTTAGGCGCTGCAGCCACTGCTTTGAACTCTTCTCTTTACACTGTCGACGGTGGCCAACGGGCTGTTCTTTTTGACAGATTTCGTGGAGTCATCGACTCCACCATTGGTGAAGGGACACACTTTCTCATTCCATGGCTGCAGAAGCCGTTTATCTTTGATATCCGTACTCGCCCCCACACTTTCTCCTCCATCTCCGGTACCAAGGATCTTCAGATGGTCAATCTCACTCTCCGTGTTCTCTCTCGTCCTGATGTAATTATCTCATTCCTGTTGAAAAATTTTCGTTAATGTGCAATGTGATTTTGCGTTTCTTGTTTTTTGATTTCTGAGGATACGCAATTTGCCGTTTATTCATTTGCTTGAGAAATCTACTATTGTTTTTGCATATTTAGGCGCGTTTGCGATTAATTCCATTGTTGATTTTATTCAATTTAGTTATCTAAACCCGATGTCTATTATTGCGGAACTTGTTTTTGTTGTTTAGATCGTAATATTTATAACATTGGCCTGTTAAGAATTTACCTTTTGGAAGTATTTGATTTTGATTATTTATTTTTCTTTTCTTTTTGTTGAGAAAGGTCACAAAATTACCCTATATCTTTCAACACCTTGGTCTTGAGTATGATGAGAAGGTGCTGCCCTCCATTGGCAATGAGGTTTTGAAGGCTGTAGTTGCACAGTTTAATGCTGATCAGCTTTTGACTGAGCGTCCCCATGTGTCTGCTCTTGTTCGGGAATCTCTCATCAAGCGTGCAAAGGACTTCAACATTGTGCTGGATGATGTTGCAATCACTCACTTGTCTTATGGTCTTGAGTTCTCAAGGGCCGTGGAGCAGAAGCAGGTGGCGCAGCAGGAGGCAGAGAGATCCAAGTTTGTTGTCATGAAGGCTGACCAGGAGAGGAGAGCTGCCATTATTAGGGCGGAAGGTGAAAGTGAAGCTGCCCAGCTGATTTCCACTGCAACTTCAAAGGCTGGGATGGGACTGATTGAGCTCAGGAGGATTGAGGCGGCAAGGGAAATTGCAAGTACCCTAGCTAAGACACCCAATGTATCATACCTTCCCGGTGGAAACAACATGCTCTTGGCACTGAATCCAAGCCGTTAAATAGGTAATCTTACGACCTTTTTTAGTCATCTGTTGATACTTGGCTTCTTTTATTTGCCTTCATGAGCAATTCGCTACATGTTTTATACAGCTTGGATTCCGGGCTTGGGGAATGAAATTTTTTTGCCAGTTTATTATGTTTTAATTTTACTATTATTTTTGTGTATCTCTGTATATTTTCTGGTGCCTTGATATTGTTTGTGAGTTGATACTTTACCTGAATGATAGTTCATCTGAACCTATTAAGTAGAAGCGGCCACGTATGCAGCTGTTAAGAAGGTATTGCTATAAATATTAAGTGTAGTTGATGCATTAAGGGAAGACTAAAGCCATGAGTATGATAAGTGTATACTGTAGAGGTGTTCTACGCTGATGGACATCAAATAGTCTGATTGATCCATTTTTTGAGAAGTTAATTTTGATTACTAGTTCTGGAGTTTTAGAAAAATGTTATGTTCATACTTTCTTTCAGCTAATTCTGATAACTGTGGCATGTCTCTTCAGCTCATATTTTATTTGCTTTATTCCGTCAACTGAAGACTTCACCTGGAACAGAACCAATCAAATATGGTAGTTTATTTCAATATCTTTCAAATCAGTGTTGAAAAAGTATTATTATGGAGGGGCAATTGTGACTTAAGCTTTGAGAGATGTATAAACACTCTGCTTTGGATATAATATTGATCTTTATTAACACAACCATACGTTAGTTCCATGACATGATGCATCTCAGTCAGCATAACCGCCTTTAAGATGTGGCAAATTCAGAACTATAAGTTGGTTCTTGCTTTGCTGAAAATTTTCCTTATGTTTATATATATTTGACTTGAGGGGAATTGTAGTGTTAAAGAAGTTAAAGGATGTCCAAGGAAGGTCAGAATTCAAGGAAGGTCAAATTTCCAAGAACGGCACTTAGATCATTCTTAATTGCTCCTACCTTAATTTGAAATTATCTGTCTCGTGGTTTTAGTTTCTTCATGCATTTATTTCTTCTCAACAAGGGCGCCTGCCAAATTTGAACTACCATCGGTTTTGATGATGGACTGCATAGATTCTTTTGTACAATTGGAGTGTAACTCAAGTTTCTTTGCTTTCAGGTTATTAATAAGAGACAGGCATTGGTGTGACCAGACAGTGAATTGCTGAGTAGTTACATGTTACTAGATAAATTTTTGTATCCAAATCATCTGGACCTGTTTATGATTCGAAAATTTGGAACTGATGATGTTTTACATTGATGAGTTGGTCGGATTTTAGCTTATCATAGAACTATAGGGTCTGCCATTTAATTAACACTAGGGTAGGAATTTCAGTACCTTTGGTGAACTTGCAAAATGGTCTAATAATATGCATTAGCAGGATCACGTTCTTTATATCTTTTCCTTTTAAATGAAACATGTGATATTGGGCACAAGGGTCGCGTGATCCATCTAGAATAGAAGGAATCAACGGATGTTGTGCACAACCTAGATTGCAAAGGGACGTTGTATTTGTGCATGGGCACAAGGATGGCGTGATCCGTCAAGAGTAGAAGGAATTGATGGATGCTGGGCACAACCTAGATTTCATAGTCACGTTGGATTTGTGGTATATCAGTCTTGGGGGTCTTTTTGCATCTCCTCTTAAATGTTGCTTTTGATAACATGGTTAAATGATTTAAAAAACTTAAACCTTGCTTAAATTCTTCTTTTAAGTTCATTGAGATGTAAGACCTGCATATTGCTATAGTGTATGGGTTATGAAAATATGGGTAAGGGTTTATGAGGATTGGAGGTTGCTACATATTCCCATTGAATCGGATCCTCAAAGCGGATGTATGTGGGATCTGTGGGAACCCTTAACGGGATAAACTGACATCCGTTATGACCCATCAAGGCCATAGCTATTTACGGGCCTTTTGAATATGTGTGTATAATATAATGTAGGGTTTTTTATATAAATATCTCTTATAAAGTATGAGTTTCATGGTTGCACTCAACCATTTAATAAAATACCTCAATCAGATAAACTATTTAACAAAATACCCATTTTACTAATTAGGATAACTACTCTAATAAGAAACAGAATCTAAGATAATTAATCAAACAAGATTTACGGAATATTCATAGGAAACGTACATATCAATTTCTCCTCATCTTCAATCACGTTTCTTTACTGTTTCAAATCACAAAAATCGGAATAGAGGTTCTGCTCCAACTGTAGTGAATTCAATCATGTTTCTTTAGATTTTTCAAACCACAAAATCAGAAGAGAAGTCCAACACTGCATGCTGTGGAAAAAGCTTTCATTCAACCTAGTAGCTCTTGTCATTCGCGATTCAACAACCAATAGTTGATTCCGGCAGCAAAATTAGAATAAGGGACTGCCAATAAATTGAAAAACGATAACTGGATATATAGGGGAAATCGACCAGAGGCTTCGATACAATACAAGTAAGTTTACTAATTTGGAATAAATTCAAAATTGTATGGTGTATATGGGTTTGAAAGTAATTCATTATATTTCCTTTCTAAGGTTATTCATTCTAGGGTTTCTGTAGAAAATGATATTCTGATTCCCTTTGGTTGTTGTGGAAAAGGATATTTTGCTCCTGAAATTGATTCTAACTACGGTCTTGTTGGAAGTGTATGGGGTATATGGTTTGTGTTTGATTGAGGGGTTTAATCAGAATTCGAATCTAGTTTTACTAAAAAAAATAATAGCAAAATCTGTATGGGTTTGTATGGGTGTATATATGGTTTTAACAAAATATGTATGGGTTACAGATGGGTTTCACATGCTTGGGAAATTAAAGATAGGGATGGTGATATTACAGATGGGTGACTGTCTTTTTAGGTTGAGCTACTATTGGATAATGTAAAATGGGTGGATATATGGTTTTAACAAAATATGTATGGATTTGTATGGCTGTATATATGGGTTTATATGAACTATTAAAATGAAGCAATCTGCAACAAGGTTTCTGTATGTGGTGTGGTATATTTGTGAAGTTAAGTTTTATAGTGTTATAGTTTTGTATAAGTTGAAGTTGTATAGGTTGTTGAATTCGGTGGAGATGTAATTTTAAATGTATTATGAATATGTTTGGCTTTTGTTGTGCGTTTGCTATATGTGTATTCGTATAGACTTGTAAGTTGTTGTGTATAGATTATTTGTGTATAGGTTTGAATTGGTGTGAATGTTGTTTATGTTCATGTTTTGTATGGTTGTTCGTTTTCTATATGTGTAATCGTATAGATTAGGACATTATTTATATTTGTATGGTTTAAGAAGGAACTGTATAGATCCAATTACATGTGTGTAGATATAGATCCAATTACATAGGCTTCCTGTAGATTAAACAAATAATTTGAATGGGAAAAGATTGTATTATTTATTACTAAAATTTGTATGATTATAATTAATTAAGAACAATGCTTATTTGTAATTGGAATTGGGATGATATATTTATAAAAGCATATAGTTTGCATGGTTTTAGAGTTATTACTTGTATGGTTTATCATCAATTGATTAATATTGTAATGCATGAGTTTGTAGCTAAAAATTTGTATC
>CATIWQ010385666.1:0-35488 GCA_949673415.1 Euphorbia schlechtendalii
CCATCCATTGATTTAGGGTTATTTTATATTGATTTGGTGGACAAAAAAAGCATCAAATTATCATCTTCAACTCTTTTCTCTTTTACAGCCGCTATCTTCATCTCCTTTCTCTTTTACAGCCTTTCTATATTCAATAGTTTACTAAAATCCACAAGACCACAACCATTTCATACTCTGTGGGTCTCACCACAGCCTTTTTATATTCTCTCTTTCTCTTTTACAAACTTTAGTTTACTAAAATTCACAAGACCACGACCGTTCTATATTCCTTCTTTCTCACCACAAGACCACAACCGTTCTATATTCTCTTTTACAACCTTTCTATATTCAGTAGTTTAATTAAATTCACAAGATCGCAACCGTTCTATATTCCTTCTTTCTCACCACAGCCTTTCTATATTAATAGACTATTATCATGCTTATTTACTAGAAATTTTATAGTTACTTATTTGATATTTCCTAAATTTCGGTTGAGATTTTATTGATGTATGGTTTCTAAAATACCAATATATTCAAGGAAGGCTTGATACCAAATAGATGTTTATTTAGTAACATTGTCTAGTTTAGAAATTATATATATATATTGCCGATGAATCTCGAAGTCTGTTAAGTTCATCGTCAACACCCCAAGCTAATTTGATTTCTTCAGTAATACGTGAAAGAACGTTGCTCAACACTTCCTCAACCACAAAACTAAGGATGATTTGGGCCATTTTCCTTTTTTAACAATACCTGAGATAGCACGTACTGACATTAATTGCATGAATATCAAAATCTGCGAAATGACTATTGATTAAGCAAGTGGTATTCAATATGTATATGGATTAATTGCTCAAACGAATCCATGACCAACTACAATTACTGACTAAGATATAAGAATGAAATCCAATTTCATTATAGAAAATGAATATCAGCATATGAGTGTTTATTGCTAACTCAAATTCTAGGGATTAATAAGAAGTTAATTACATATGCGTGAAAACAGTGGCTGGAAAAAGAATATAAAGAGAAGTCACTTCAAAAGTAAATTCATGTGACTTACCAGCTAGGAATTATTGCAGCAAAATATTCATCAAACGCAGGAACATGCAGAAGCCAGCAAACAATATAGCAGAAGAAATGACGAGTGAGGGTACAATTAGATGTTAGAGAAAGAAAAGTCCAATTATTAGTTCCTCCCAAAATTTTGAGTTATTATAAAAAAATGTAATATGTCCAAATTGCTATTTATTAAATAGCGACTTGACTTTTTTTATTGTAAGCAACAAGCAAGAAACGAAAATTTTTTATTAATATAATAATACCAAACCGCTATTCAAGACTTCTGACTTGGAATGTAGTCTTCATATATTTTAATGTTTAATAATACCAATGATATATTCCCTTTTCTGATTTGTGTAATGAATTATTCATCAACCACCCAATATATTACTATATAATCGTAATCATTCAACAACCACCCCAATATATATAATTGTAATTGCAACGGATAGAAAAGTCTAAGTTCCTCTCAATTTCAAGTCATCATCAGTTTTCTCAAAAAAAAAAAATGTAAATATTAAATATTTGAAGTCCCATTGCCATTTAAGAATACAAACAAACACCTTGCCTGCACCCAGAAATCGGAATAGGCTATTTCAATCACAACTTGTTCTATTGTGATCCCTAGGTGGCCTCAGATTGAATTGCAAGACTAAAAGCCCCAAAATTAGGGGATTTAACAAATTAACTTTATTTTTTTGTTATTGTTTTATGACTAAAACACGCCACATGAAAATTGCTCCATGATTAGAAACTCCTCATTCCCTTTCCAAAAACCCCCACTGAGGTACTCTTTGGCTAATTTATCTTGATTCATCATACTAGAGAAGTATCAAACATTTTTCGATCTAAGAGCCGCATAGCTAGAATTTATCCCATTTTACAGGTAATAAAGAACTTTATGATGCTAATAACAAAAAAATATTAAGTACCTCTTTTGATGAGTAGCCAAAGAGCCATTCTATTGATTTGTTTAATCACAGCGCGCAAAAGCTAAATTTAGCATCTCTACAGCATCCATTTGCTAGGCATTTCTGTTGAATCAGCAACTTTCATACGTATTAACACATAATCCACATCGTTTTCATTGGGGAATTTAAACAAACACCTGGCCTGCCCATATATAGCAACAGCAAACCAATGGCAAACAAATCTTAGTTAACACCATACTAGTAAAATATATATGTGGATCCAGTTGAACAATCCAATTTCATAAAATGAGAGTCACATTTACCTTCTATGAAAATTGGAGCCAGAGATTTTCTTCAAATCCGTGTGTTCATCAACTTTCTACAGCGGTATCCATATGAGCAGCATCAAATGAAATATTTACAGGCTTAAACCTCCTTATAACTACGTTATTCTCAATAGTCTCATCATCACCATCACCACCACCACCACCGCAGCCATGTTGCCGATTATGATGGTGAATTTTTTAATAGTTTTACAATTCACTAAATTGGAACAGAGTTAGACAATAGAATAATAGTTGTTTATTCTCATAAAATAACTGTTGAAGCTTAGGGTGAATATAGACCTAAAACTTTTTTACCATTCAATTTCTTTTGTAAATTAAGCTGAAGTTGCACAAATAATGTAAAATATTATGTGATACATGAAAATCGATATTCTTGATGATGTACAAGTGAATGTTTCTACTAGGAAATTGATATGAAATTTGAATCCATAACAACTGAATAAGGATAATGTACAATAATAATGATTTTGTTGTAAATAATAAGGATAATGTACCATATTAAAATTTTCAATAAAAGCTAACTAATGCATGCTTGGGAGTTTCTTTTCTTTTTTTTCAAAAAAGATATAATCCAAATACATAATTTGATTGAAGAAACATGAGAATTAAAAGCAAAAAGCAAGAATGTTACCTCTACAAGGATATCTTGTTCTGTTCTCCTCCAACCACTTCTAGTGAACCACCTGTAAAACACAAAACTTAGGCTCACAGACTTCATAAGGGATTAAAAGTTCAAGAAAAAGTGATATATATGCATTTGCATTTTGCACCAAAAAAAACAGGTTTAGGCTCATATCTAAACGAACCAAACTTTGCTGTGAATAAAAAGGCCAATGTACAGGAAAGGCTAGTCAATGTGAAAAACAGTAATAATAGTCCATGTGAAGTATTTTATTCTCTTGGATAATACAAAGTACAAAAATACTGTTTCATTAACGGAACGGAACATGAAGTATTTTATCCACCTAATGGGATTCATTGAGAACTGTTGCATAAGTTCAAACGTTATGAGGAACTCATATCAGTCGTAATAAACAACAGATATCATAGACAAAACGCAAGGAATAAAAGTGTTATGGAAGAGCAATTGATTAAATGCAACCCGACGGATAATGAAAGAGCAATGGAAAAACCCAAAAAGGACGGAGAATGATAAAATCAGTAGACCGAAATCATTAATGAACAGAATTTTCAATGCTTTCTAAAACACCAGCTGCTAAAGAACTAAAAATTTACTGTTCCCTGTCCCCAACGCATAACTTACTCCAGCTCTTGTTCAGGGACATCTCTTCCTATATATTCCTCCTTAGTAGACCTACCAACCCTGGGCTTATAGGAAATACCAGCCCATTAGCAGCATTCAGATTAAACCCCAAAAGCTACTTCCCTTATTCCATAAGTATACCATCACCTTATCCTAGTATCTGCACAATAAAGCTGCTAAAATTTGAGCTATTTCATCTTTTTCCATTAATTAAAATTTGCTAAAGTGATAGACTACTAGTAGTTAACAAAAACCACAATTGCACAATGCTTCAAGAGCACATTTCCAGAATTATGATAAAAAAATCAAGTTAAAGATAAAATCCCGGTAAATAACTGAGACTCCAACCATGGATCTCCCAGTGGGGAGATGCCTTTACCACCAGGCTAGAGCTAAATAGGCTCGGGGAGTCAGGGTAAAGAATATAACTTACTTACCTTTTCCAAAACGGAATTCTTTCACGAGGTGCATAAGGTTCATAAATGAATCCAGGACTTGTCAAGGAAATTCTAAGAGACCCCTACAAAAATAAGTACATCTATGGTTACCGTAATTTGTTTTATTAACTTATATTATAGCAACCAGCAAAGTGGCATATCGGGGGGGCATATTAAACTGTGTCCTTCATTCATTATGCCACTTTGTTTTATGATAGTCATACATACCATTTGCCGTGCTTGTGGAGGAGCCCTTAATTTTCTCAAAAAGGGTCATTTCACATGCGTTAAAATCAAGCTTCTCAATCTATTGCAGACCTGCACGAAAATTCATGCTCAATGGATCAAAGACAAGCTTACCTTCAGAGACTGAGGGTCATTGTATCCACGGGAAAGCATTATGGGCATTAGGAAGTTCTATTTGTGCTGAGTTCAAGACCTAATCATACAAGAAACTACGCAAATAACGGATCTTCCATTACAAATTAGCTAATATCAAAGCAAATCTGTAACCATTGGTGCCAAAACAAACACTTTACCATTTGAAATTTTACCATAGTAGCACAATAAACCGACCCCAATTATAAAACTATAGAAATATGATTCGAAGTATTGTAGAAAGAGAATAAATCATCAATGCCCGAGACCTGCAGTCAGAACGCGAGGTGTAATGTTCAGATTACATCAAAAATTGAAACTTCCATTTTTCACCTTCAGGAGTTCCACGATACCAAAAGCAGTATCAACCAGAAATGAACTTCATTGTCAAGTGCGATTTTATAAAACAACTGTTATGTGGAAAAATAACAATTGCAAGATATGGGACTTGTCCCACATTAGTTGTATGGGCAATCAATGAGGAGTTTATAGGTTACTATGGGTTCTCTTACCATTGGACTACTCTTTTGGTAAACTCTCCCATTTAACCTATAACAATTGGTATCAGAGCCAAATTCAGAGTGGTGGCCTACGGAGTGGTGGCCAGGACCAACGTAACCGTGACCAACGTAGCCGTGACCAACGAATCTCGGAGTGGTGGCCTGAAGAAGTAAGCCGTGACCAACGAGGACGTTGGCCCTAAAAGTGGGTCGAATGTTATGTGAAAAAATAACAATTGCAAGGTATGGAACTTGTCCCACATTGGTTGTATGGGCAATCAATGAGGGGTTTATAGATTAATATGAATTCTCTTACCATGGACTAGTCTTTTGGTGAGCTCTCTCATTTAACCTATAACAATTGGTATCAAAGCCAAACTCGGAATGGTGGCTTACGGAGTGGTGGCTCAAGGAGTGGTGGCCCACGGGGTGGTGGCCGTGATCAACGTGACCGTGACCAACGTAGCCGTGACCTACGAGGCTCGGAGTGGTGGCCTGGAGAAGTCAGCTGTGACCAACAAGGACGTTGACCCTAAAGGGGGGTCGAATGTTATGTGGAAAAATAACAATTGCAAGGTATGAGACTTGTCCCACATTGGTTGTATGGTCAATCAATGAAGGGTTTATATGTTAATATGAGTTCTCTTACCATTGGACTAGTCTTTTGGTGAGCTCTCCCATTTAACCTATAACAACAATAAAAGCAGAGTAGGAAGATGAAATTAATACACACAGATACGAAGAATCGCCTGTCTCAAGCCTACAAGCAACAGAACGAAGTGATTGTAGTCTTCTGAAAAGGGCCAGTCTAATGATAATATATTTTTCAAATCAAGGGTTTTGAAATAGTTAAAGGGTTTAAGGAGGAAATATAGTCAGTTCCCCCTACTATTCACTATTCAGTAAACTCATTGGTTTAAGATTGGCCTTTTATTTTGACTTATAGTTTAGTCAAATTCGCACATTTTTCCTTATTAGATATCAATGAAGAACAATAGCATCAGATAATGGAAGTAACTAAAAGTTACTAACTTTTAAAAAAATTGGTAATAGAAGAGAGAACTTCAATTGGGACAAACCTGGATGGTTGTATCAGCTACAAGGCCATGGACAGAGCACCAACAAGAGCATCATAAACCATTCTTGAAACCAAATCCTCATCAATGCCATGTAAATTGATAACAGATGTTGTACCATTTCCTTGTTGGGGCTCCATGGATAATTCTCTGAAACTCCTAAAACTAGGGTGGGTTGTAGTGGTAAAAATGGGATGGGAAAAGAAATGTTAATCAATTTTGATTTTGACCTTGTTTTTGTTCTAATTGGGAACAAGAATACTGATTATTATCAGTGGACTTAGGTCTATTTGGTATTGCTACTGTTCCAATAAGTTGCTCTCACAAATTTTTTATAGAATTACATATTTTAGCTTTGAATAACACATTTTGATCTTTCATATTATATAATTAGGAACTGTCTAACTTGGTTTTTTCAAAATCAACTCTGCTGCTTATAGCAAAACCTTAAAAATGGAGTTTTTCGGAAAAGCAACCTGGGAAAGCAATCCCAAACTGGCCCTTAAATTAGGAATATTCTACTTAATTTTCATTCATCGGGGCCTTTATACGATTCTTCAATTTTTAGGCTTCTCCGGAATAATATCATTTATTATATTAATAGGAGGAACTTGAAAAGTTCGATTTTGGTACTTCTCCTATAAATCTTATTTTTTTTCATTTTATTATTATGAACTCTGGCTTTAAATTGGAAATTGTCCTATTGAAAACTAAAATTCACTTCTAACAATGAGAATTATTTGATACCTTAAATTGTTCCGGGAAGATTATTTTAGCCTTTATTATAATATAAATTGATGCAATAATGTAGCTTAAATTGACTATTATATCTATCAGTAATATTTTTACTGTGTTCAAGTAGAAATGGTAAAATTAAGCTGGAGTTTTAATCATTAACATAAATGAAGTTCCATGTAGCCAATAATATAAATTATTATATTATTGGAGAAAAATTGATATCCCCGATATTTTAAATCCATCACAACTGATTTAGGATATGATAACCTGGTATGGTTTACCTATACAAGTGACCTCCACTCATCCATCAATCACTGTGTAGATGATTCGTCCCCTCTGGGTGACTAAGACAGGACAGCGAGCCTTCCTCAAACGTATAGATGTCAGGTCATCTCCCATACCTATCCAACTAACAAAAGATTTAGCCCTAAATGGACTCTATCTCTTCAAACAAGAGATACACTTCAAGTAGGAGTGAACTACTAGTGATAGAGATTTCCTCCATCACTACTTGGGCTCATCCAACTCCTATATACAGACCTCCACTACATAATAGAGGTACATTATTCTCACTCATTCATTACATCGTTATTACTCTGCCTCCTCTCTTAACTCTGTCGTTAACTTAAGCATCGGAGAAGTTACGCCGTTCACATGGTTAGTCCCCCATAGTTACCCCTTGTTTCTCAGTTTCTGATCACCACACAAGGCAGATTACATAAGATCAATATTCTGAAGATAGGCGTGTGAGAAGCACTTTCTCACTCCAATCTTTCAGTGGTGCGGTGAGCGTGGAACAAAAGAAAGTTTTTGTTCCACAAAATTCAAAACTTTTGTTCTACCGAACGAAAACTCAACACGCCAACTATGGCCAGCAAAATCCCCAACAAAGGAAGTGGAGAAACACAACTTACCATCACTTCCAGCTCGATGACATCTACAATAGCCACCACGTCATCCCACAACACATCACACTCTGACGTCTATACCCCGCTAGCTACAAATAGTTTCACCTTCTTCGAAAGCGTGCCACAAAAGTTCAAGATGATACTAGAAGACCAAGGTTAGATAAGATGCAATTGATTTGGACTACTAAGAGGCTTTGAGGGCACTTTGATTGCCGGTCACACTGTTAGTGAGCATATCACAATAACATATGTAGCTACCCAACGCCTGGGTATCCACTCATCCGACCTTAACAATACCAGTTTCCCAATCCATATGCCATGCCTGGATTATTCACTCCACCTGTCTTCACTACTCCCTATCACAGGTCACCCCTCTTTTCCACTCCCTTGCAGCAAAGACCCGTCAGTAACCTGCCCCAAAAACAATGGGGCTGAATAACGACGAACCTTCCACCCCATCATAGGCAGAGCTAATGGACTAGTCAAGTGTCCCTACACCCCTCAACAACCAATTTTCAACCAAACATCATTTGGCCACTTGAGCGGAACCTTCCACCTGGCCTACCACCACTTGTAGTACAATGGAAGAGTACCACCTCCCCCTCATTTAGCACCCAACCAACGCCTCGGCCACAAGGGCAAGAGAAGAGCTACCTTAATAACCTTGAGTTCATTATATTGTTCAAAGAGGGACTCAACTACTTCACGGTAACTATGCATGAGCCCCTTCTAACAGCATCCTACTCCCTGTTCAGCACGAGGATCCAGAATGAACCACTCAATCCATATGTCAAAATCCCTCATTTTAACAGCTAAAGCGGGGACACGGGCCCCTGAACTGATGTAAAAACTTTTAAAAATAAAATGGGCATAACATACATCTCCGAAGCTCACGAGTGGTGGTACTTTCAAAACACCCTCATTGGGCTGATCGCTTATTGGTTCCATGCGTTACCATCCGGCTCCATCAAAAATTGGGAGGAACTTTAGCATAATTTTTACACACAATTCATTGGCTCCATACCAGCTGGAACATTGTCACAAACTTCATGACGTGAAGTAGGGATATAGCAAATCACTACGAACCTATATTGAACAATTCAACTGTGCTTACCTCCAAGTGCAAAACATTGACTTCAATAATGTGAAGGAAGCCATGATCATAGGGACTCGTAGTGAAATTTAAGGGAAGAAATTGTTCAAAGGAACCTAACTGACCTCCAACAAATGATGAACATAGTAAAAGGACACATTAAAATTGACGAGTTACAGCACCTTAGGAAAATCAGCCGGCTAACAGCCATCCTAGGTCTGAAGACCAAATATCCAACAGGACGAGGGGTAGTAACTTAAGAACATCAACTAGATTAGACTACATCAGCACCATTCCTAACGGTAGACTATCATTAAATTCCTCCTTGATTGACATTCTGGTTACCATATAGAAGGGTGGTGATAAAAGAAGCCTCTGTTACCCAAGGATAACCACCGAGTCCCAACTAGGATGGGACATGAGTAAATAGTGTGAGTTCCACAGGGTTAAGGGCACCACACTGATGATTGTCGAGTCTTAGCAGACGAAGTCCACCAACTCATCAAAGAAGGTAAGCTGGAACAATTTGTCAAAGGCATCATCAAGAAATTAAACGACGATGATAAAAGAGACAAAGATGATAAGAGATCACCCAAACAACGGAACAAAGGCGTGATCCTCATGATTAGCGGTGGACCCGACTCGGAGACGTCATCAAAGTAACCCATGTACACAGATAAGAGACTAGTGGATAAAGAAAAGGATCTTTTAGCCAAGTACAACATGGTCAATCGACCCAAACCTGACCCACTAGTGATAGAAGTTGACATTGAAGGCTACACGGTTAGATGGGTCATAGTAGACACAGGCATCTTAGTCAACTTAATCACTAAACAAGCCCTAGCATAACTAAACATCATAGAAAATCGCATGTTCCCCAGTTACGCGCCACTCAAAGGGCTGAGTGGCCACATGATCCCTACATTGGGACATGTGAGCTTAGAAGTTGAAATGGGAGACAAAGAGCACAAGTGGAATTCATTGTGATTGAAATCCCCATCGCCTACAACATGATTTTGGGAAGACCATTTCTGGTGGACACTAACTCCTTGATCTCCATAAGAAAGTTGGTGATGAAAATCCCCACCACCTGGGGAGCAGCTGTTGTGATTGGGAACCCTCGAGTGGCTCATGAAATATATCTCGCCTTGCTTAAAACTGATTCAGAAGAAGAAGATTCGAAAAAGGATGACAAAGCTAAGCTAGTAGGAGACTAGGAGATGTATATGATATCTCTTGAGAGACAAGTGATTATCGCCAAAAACATAGACTGCAACATCAAAGGCGACATATGCAACGTTCTTAAGGAAGAACAACATACCTTTTCCTAAGGCAACAATGACATACCTGGTGTCCCTAGTGAGGTTATCACCCACAAACTTGATCTTCACCCCAATGCGGACCCGTTTAAACAGAAGAAGAGAAACCACGCCCCTTAGAGACAAAGAGTATTCAAAGCGGAGATTAAAAAGCTATTAACAGATGGCTACATCAGAACGGTACATTACCTAGAATGGCTCGCCAAAGTGTAATTACTAAAGAAGCCGAACGGGTAATGGAGGATGTGTGTTGACTTCACTAACCTTAACAAGGGAACACCAAAGGACAGCTTCCCACTTCCCAACATCGATCAACTAGTCAACTCAACAACCGGCTTCACCATCTACTCGCTTCTAGATGCGAAGTCGAGCTATCACCAAATCGCTATGCACCCGAATTACCAAGAGAAAACATCCTTCATCACTCATGAAGGAACTTACTGCTACACGACCATGTCATTTGGACTCAGTCCCAAACACCCTAGCAATAATGCTTTTGCATATGAGATGAATGACTATGAGAGGCATAAGAGAAATTTTGATTTTTCTCCAAAGCTCATGGTAGACAACATGCTCTCAAAGTATAAAAATGCATATAAAGATCTAGATTTAGAATCCATGATTCTTCATCTCAACCAAGTGGAAGATCTAGAAAGTAGACTATTCCATGGTAAAATATGAAGAGAAGCCTCAACAGTCGAGTTTGTCATATAGATATGTATGATAACTCTGAGCAGTTAAGGGAGCTAGGTATTATATACAATGAGAAATATTTGAGTGAAATGGAATTGAGGGGATTACCAAATAAATATGAATCTTTCAAAGAAATGCTCAAGGAGATTTCGCCTAACTGTACTCTAACTCAGCTCTTGGACTTGCTCCAAATATTTGAAACTAAGTTTAGAAATAAACTCAAAGATCAATTAGAAGTAGAGGACCTTAAGGTAAAGAAATTGAAAGGTTTAAAAGTTAAGAGATAACTCATAAAGCGTCTAGAATGGAAAAAATGTTGGTGAAAATGTTTCTCTTAAAACAAGCTCATCAGATAATGATGAGAGTTATGTCTCGAACTTTTAGAGGTATGTTCGTACTAGATAATTTCTTTATAGTTCCTTATGAGTTTACATGGGTATTAGATTGTGGTAGTCAAATCTGTACTTCTGTGCACAAGTTACGGAACAATATGAGGCTTGCAAAGAGGGAAATTGTCCTAAGAGTTGAAAATGAAGCATGAGTTGCTGCAATAGCTTAAGGGACATATAACCTTCATTTACCTAGTGGCCTCATTTTAGTTTTAAACAATTGTTATTACATTCCTGCTATTACTAAGAATATAATTACTGTTGCATGTTTAGCAACAAAAGGTTTTGAAATTTTTATCAATGTGATAATATTCTTTATGCTTGTGGAATGTGTTTGAATGGCATTTATGTTCTAGATAGTAAAATTGAGATTCTAAATATGAATATTGCTAAGAAATTTAAATTAGATGATGAGAAATCTTCATACTTATGACATTATTTTCTAGGCCATATAAATGAGATTCTCTTAACTAAGTTACACAAATGTTGTGACTTGGGCCTAATGGAATGGGAATCTTATGGGGCATGCTAACCTTGTTTAAAAAGGAAGATGACAAAGAAACCTTTCAAAGGAATGGACAAGTGTTCAACAAGTAATTTGGAAATATTACAATCTGATATATGTGGTCCAAAGAGTGTTAAGACACTTAAAGGTTTCGTCTATATCATAACCTTTATCGATGATTACTCATGATATGGTTATCTGTACCTTATGAGGCACATGTCTGAAAATTTTGAGAAATTCAAAGGATTCAGAACCGAAGTAGAGAAACAATTTAGAAAATTTATCAAGACCTTTGATATGATCTAGAAGGTTAATACTTGAGCCAAAAGTTTCAGGATTATCTAAGGGATAATGGTACTTTATTCCAGTGGAAACCTCCTTATATTCCCCCAACACAATGGAGTGTTAGAAAGGAGAAATAGAACCCTAATTGATATGGTTCGTTCCATACTGAGCTAAGTAGAACTCAGCAAATCCGATTAGGGTTATGCACTAGAGAGCATAGTTCATATTTTTAAACAGAGTGCCCTCAAAATTAGTCGATCAAATTCCATACGAAATGTGGTATGGTAAGAAACCAACTCTTTCTCACCTCAGAGTTTGGGGATGTCTTACTTAGGTTAAAAGGACTAATTTAGATAAGCTAGGTGCTAAGTCTAATAGGTATTTTTTTGTAGGTTACCCTGAGGAGACTATTGGTTCACCTTTTACGATCCCAAGAAATAAAAGGTACTTGTTTCTAGGAATGCTTAGTTCTTCGAGAAGGAACACATACTTGCGAAAGCTAGTGGGAGAAATCTTAAGCTAGATGCTCAAGAAGATCAAATAGGAAATCAACTGATTGATCCTACACTTGTTACAAGAAAGTGTAAGTAGGGAATAACCTATTATAACACAAACATTGCATAGGTCAGGTAGGTCTCCAATCATTCCTGAAATATATATCTACTTCATCACTAATGATAAGCACATCTTTCTCACAGAAGATGATGAGCCTAAGACTTACAGGGAAGAAAGGGAAGGCTTTGAGTAAAAAAAATGGTTTAGAGCCACCAAATCATAGATGGACTCCATATACAAAAGTCAAGTCTAGAACTTGGTTGATGCTCCAAGTGGGATTAAGCCTATAGGATGCAAGTGGGTTTTCAAAAAGAAAATTGACATTGGTGGTAATTTGATAACCTATAAAGCAAGGCTAGTTGCAAAGGGTTATAGTAAAAAATAAGGTATTGACTATGATGAAATCTTTTAACTAGTGGCCATGCTAAAGTCTATCAGAATACTTCTTGCCATCGCTACTCATTATGATTATGAGATCAAGCAAATTGATGTGAAAATTGCATTCCTTAATGGGAACCTCGATAGGGATGTGTATATGATATAACCTAAAGATTTCACATCTCAAGATGGCTCAAAAGGTGTGTAAATTGTAAAGGTCCATTTATGGACTTAAGCAATCATCAAGGAGTTGGAATATTAGGTTTGATGAGACAATCCAAGAAATTGGTTTTGTGCCAATCACTAATGAGCCCTATGTATAAAAGAAGGTTAGTGGAAGTGTGGTTGTTTTCCTTATATTATATCTCGATGACATATTATTACTAAGAAATGTTGTTCCTTTTCTTCAAATATTTAAGTCATGATTGTCAAAGAAGTTCTCCATGAAAGACCTTAGAGAAGTAACTTTTATAGTTAGTATAAAGATCTACCATGCTATATCTAAAAGGATGCTAGGTCTTTCTCAAAGTACATAAATATATAAGATTTTTGTTAAATTTAAACTTTAGCAGTCAAAAAGGTTATCTTCCCAGGTCTAATGAGAATAACCTTTCTAAATCTGAGTGTTTGAGAAAATAAGAGGAGAGACTGTGCATGAATGGAATTCCCTATGCTTCGGTAATATATGATCGATCATGTATGTTATGGTATACACTCAGCCAAACGCCTCACATGCTTTGAGCGTCATGAGCATATTTCAATCTCATCCAAGTGAGAAGCCCTTGATGGTTGTTAAAACTATCCTCAAGTACTTACGAAGAATTAAGGATATGTTTTTAGTTTATGGAGAATGTGGTGTGATCTCTCTATGAAGGGATTCACTAAAGCAAGTTTTCAATCTGACAAGAACGGTTACAAGTCCCAGTCCGGTTATGTGTTTTATACTAAATGGAGGGTTAGTTGGTTGGAAAAGTTTCAAATAAGATATGATTGTCGATTCAACCACCCAATTTGAGTATATAGCTGCTTTTGAAGTAGCTAAGTAAGCTGTCTAGCTAAAGGGATTTATTGGTGATCTCGGCGTGGTGTCTAGCATTGTAAATCCAATAGTGGTAAACAATAAGGCTACTACTCAAGCAATGGTCTTGTCAAAGAAACTGATACGTACTCAAAAAATATCAGCTCATTTAGGAGATAGTTGTTAGAAAGGATACAAGCTTAGAATACATCCGTATGAATCAGAATCTATCATGGGCTTACGAGAGATTGGGCTTGTCTTATGAGGTACGCATAACCCATCGAAGTGGGATGTGTGCGCGGGTTAAAGGCATAGAGCCTCACATTTCTAAAAGGGGAGCATTTTTGCTCACCTTCTCCCTATATATAGGAGCTCCTCCTCCTCCTTTTAATGTACTTCAGTTCAGCCTTCTCTTTTGAACTTGAATCTTTTCTTGCGAATTCTTAGAGTTTCTCTTTTATTTACGAGATTCTTTTTGAAGGCTTATTCCTATTTTAGTAAAGAGCCTTCATAGTTATTTTCAGGTTATTCTACAAGTAGTCTAGCAGCGCCTTATTAACTAACAAGTTCTCCTTCTCAAGGAGGTTTTGGTTGGTGAGGTTAGTGTGGACTATTCATAAAGGTTATCCTAATTTGGAGGCTAGTGCCAAAAACTTGTTTGTGTCTCTTGTTTGATGTGTGATGCAAGTAATGTTGTAGTAAGTTGTGTATTAGGTCAAAAGATAATAAATTGCATGTTATATATTATGCAAGTCATACTTTGTCTAGTGAACAATGTAATTACACAATTATCGAAAAAGAAATATTAGCAGATTTTTATGCATGTGATAAGTTCAGATCGTATTTATTAGGTTCTAAGGTCATAGTTTACATTGATCATGCTGTCTTGAGATATTTATTTGCAAAGAAAGATGCAAAACCTAGATTAATAAGATGGGTTTTGTTACTTCAAGAATTTAACTTGGAAATTACGGAGAAAAAGGAAAGTGAAAACATTGTTGCTAGTCATATATCCTGATTAGAAAATCCTATTGGTGAAGATGAAATCATCAATGAGATATTCCTCGATCAAAATTTAATATCTTTTTAACATATATTTATATGCCATGCTTTGCTAATATAGTGAATTATTTAGTTACATATACTTACCCTAATAACTTAGGTACTCATGCTAGGAAAAGGTTTAAATTAAGTTCTTGATCTTCCTTTCTAACTACCACTCAACTTAGTTTGGATACCTTTCCCAAACTGACACTCAGATTTGAATAAAAGATTGCGAATTGAATTCAACTTATAAAAATGTTGAATCCTTACAATGTTAAATCTAAGTCTTTCTCTCTATTACAAATAGATTGGAAATTGTTGTTTGCTAATTGCTTGAGTTTGGAATTTCTTAAAGCTGGGAGTAATTTCGCAGAGTTTTAGCTCTATAAGAAATCCGAGGTGATTCACCAAGTTTGAACATCTGCTTCAGTCTTCTATTTATACTTGAAGCTTTACGAAGTAGACATTGCAAACTTTTCAAGGTCGCTAATCTTCAATTTCTCTTCTCTTTATATCTTTTGAATCTTCATGTTGGAGAGAGATTACAAGATTTTTAGAGATAGAAATTCGAACGATGAGACGAGATAAAATTCCATTGACAAAATCTCATTTGTCTTTAAGCAATTCAATTTGAGAGATGCGCACGAGAAAGCAATGTGGAATCTTCAAATTGGTTGATATTGCTGACGTTGGTAGAGTCGCATGGAAACATTGAGAAAGGATGCATGTCAGAAATTCCTTTTTTCTTGGACTTTAGTGAGGGAATCTCGACATTCTGTACTAACACCTTTAATGTTGTGAAGACCACTGGAAATATTCTTTAATTTCTACGCTTTTTAACCTAAAAAGAAACTAAAGAATATTCATCTCTCATAGAATTCAGTAGTAACATATGTGTCATTTAATTCTCTATGTGTCAAAGGAATCAACTTTTAATAAATAAAAGCTAACTTATCACAGCTGAGTAGATATACTTCTAACCTATGTAGTACTCAGCACATATTTAGCTTTTCTTACTCTAAGCTGTAGCTTGATTAATTAATCAGCAAACTAAGTTGTTTTCCCTTAAACAAACTCTAGTTAGCTTCGTTAATTAAGAGTATACTTAGTACTCAATTAATTTCACTATCCTAGTCAGTTTTCTATTTCCAAAACATTAAAGTACTATGAGGTACTATTAACTTGGTTTCTATAATTGCCCCCATTTTGGATAGATAGAAAACTAGGTAGTAGAAGAAGTTAATTGAATTAATAGTTTAGAGATATCAAGAATACCTAGAAAGCGATGTAAGACTCCCTTGTGCTGAGTGACTTTCCTTAGTTAACTTGAACTCCCCCGTACTGAGTGAGTCTCCTTCTAGTAGCTTAGCTCACCCATACTTAGAGGAGTTCTCTTCACTTTGGGACTTCATCTTACTTCAAATTTTCTTCAAGGTTGGTCTCTTGTATGAGTTCCTGCATAATGTTTTCAATACATAGCAGAAACATACATACAGATTAAAATAAAGTTAAGAAAATCTTAACTTGAGGTAAGAACATGTAACTTTTTATTGATTCAAAAATTGAACTTAGTCAGTACATTATTTACGTTCTGAACTAAGAATACATAGTTAATTCCTATTACAAGTTCTAAAAATTACAAAGTACATGGCCTATAATACTTTTGATGCACAAAAGAGGAAGAGCTAGCAGTCTTGTCTTAATTAGATTTGGGATATTGCTGTTAAGGAGGCTTGTGATGAAATAGTTTCCTTAGAAGAGATCTTTTGTTGAGATTTATCATTCAGAGAGCATCTGCAGGTACCTTCTCCCCCTTTGCTATCTGACCTTGCACAATTTGTTTAAGGCAGGTATTGAAGGCATTGAGGACAGCTCTGAAGTTCTTCAACTGGCCTATGATTTGTGGGCATATTTCTTGCTCTTCAATGGTAAGAAAATCTTGATCGTTAAGCTCAATGAGAAGAAGATGATGATATCTAAAGAGGTAAGCAATCTAGTCAAATCCTTGACACGTGAACTATTGAAAGCATTGAAGAAGGCCTCAGAAGTCCATTGCAATCAGTGCAATCTTCCATTGTACTTCAATATTAAGAATGTTGGGACTAATTGATGATATACACTTTGCAATGTAATCAATGTCCTTCGCATCCAATTCGCCTGTCTTCATCAAAGGACCAATGTTCTTCTACAGATCTTCCACCTTTAGCTTAATGACATCCAGCTTTGTGTGAATTGTCATACCAGTCTCTAGGCAAAAAGACTCTGTAGTAGGTAAACTAGGAGTATGCATGTCTAGAAAAATCTTCCCCATAGCAGAGATAAGAAACTTCTACGTTGTGGAGACTTTCTCATTTGTGTGCTCGTTGACTTCTCACTAGATGGTGTCCATTTTAGTATGGAGAGAGTCAAGATTGATGACAGGGGCCTTATCCATCTTGGTTGAAAATTCCTTCAGCTGCTTCACCATTTCATCTTGTTTATTGTCATGGTGCAGCAAGAACTTGGACTGAGCTTCAACTAGCTTCGCTATGTTGTGGCAAACATCCTTTGTGATTTCTACTTCCTTGAAGATGTTCTCGATCTTGTGATCTGTTAGTCTTTTTATTTTGGCCTGCTCCTCACCCATTTTATAGATATATATCACTTGAGTTGCCATATTGGTACTCAAGAGACTCAGCTGCTCAATAGCAGCATCTATGCTACCCTTTATTTTTCCTGCAACAGCATTACCATTGTAATAGACATGGGGATAGACATAATTGCTGCCCCAAGCTGGGCTGCAGAATTCATCAACCCAATGAGAATTAGAGTCATCTTATCCCCCAAACTTTTGGCACTCTTTTTCCAAATGATTTCGAATAACCAACAAGCTACCCTAGATTCTCTCAAAATCCTCAAAGTAGAGAGATTAGCTAGGCAAACTTGTGTGCTGTTCAAACTCAGGTAATTTTACCTTAGGTCTAGAGATTACCATCAATTTATGAGCAAGTAGCACTTTGCTTACTGCTCCATCTAACTCAGCAATCATCTTGAGCATAGGGAATTTTTTACTAGCTAACACACTGATTTTTGCTAAGAAAGATGCATCAGCCAAATCCTTGTGGATTGGCTCTCTACTGGGTTTAGTTACTTCACAAGCCATAAAATTTGCCTCAACAATCTAACCACCTACTATTCCCTACTAAGCATGGTTCTCAACATTGGGAACTTCCCTACCCAGAGGGGTTAAGGAGGTAGAGGCTGGGTTTGAAGAAGAGGGTGGTTCATAAGTTTTTACAATTGAAGAAGTTTGGGGGATGTTTTGGTTGAGTGGAATAGAAGGTATAATGGATGTACAAAGAATGGTTTAAGGTTGAGATTGTACATGAGAAGAATGTGTAGAAGGGTTATTTACTAGGAAATGATTAGGAGAAAAAGAATCATGGCTTTTTGTGGGTGAAGAAATATAAATGGAAGAATTTTAGGTATTAACAGGTGAAGATAGCATACGGATAGGAGAATGTATAGTATTGGAAGGAGGAGGAGAATTTGCAAATGGGTTTTCAATAACTATATGAGTAGAAACTAAGGGTATTGAAGGATTTAAAGGAGAAGGTAGGATTTGAGGATTTACAGAAGAAGAGGGGGTAGGAATTTTAGGAACCTCTTGGTTAGCTATTTGACCCAAGGATGGGTCAGCTTGAGGTTTCTCATGCTGAGTCGAGGACTCCTCAACATGAGTAAAAAAGGGTGTGGGATGTTGGGTTCCTAGGGATCAGACTCCTTTGGAAGTAGGGAGAGGGTGTCTCCAACATCCTCCTTGTTGTTGACCACTTGCATAATGCTTTGCAGGGGCCTGTTGGTGGCAGAACGCTTGTGCTGGATGCCCTTAACTTTGGCAAATGCTTCTTGTACCTAAACTGCAGTGTTAGGACTTAGAGTGTCCTCTTCTGTGGTTATCTTAGCCTCACCTTGTTACTCTAATTCCTAAAAAAAACACCATTTTTCACTTTCTTTGGCTCAGGGACTCATTAGCCACATTCACGTCTTTTTGTTCCTCTGCTTGCTACTCAATTTGAACTTTGGCCTCCGCTTCTTTTAGCTGCAGGTTTTAGCCTTCATTTGCCTCCTTTAAAGCTGGGCTGAGTAGGGGTCTCATCAGCTTTGGATTTCACAAGGCTTTTCCCCCTAGCCTTGGAAGAAGCACCCTTCTGTTTGGGAGAGGAGGCGGTGGTGGTGACTTTCTCAAGGATGTTGGATATGGGGGCTTTGTTTGAGTCATCGCTGCCATTGAAATCCACCATAAAGCCATCTTCATCCTCCTTCAAGATGTCTGTAGGCACTATTATCGGTACACACTTGAGCTTGCTCTTTTGTTGTGCTTTATAGTACCTAGTATGCACCTGATTGTGAACCAATTTGTTGAAGTGTGCCATCTTGAATCACTTCTTCACTGGCAAAACAATATCATCAGACTCCCCCAAAAAATAAGCTATGTACACTTTCGCTGCACTTATAAGTTCGATTATGAGGTAACCATAGTGATAAACTGTAGTCAACTTGGTCAAATGGTGAAGGATCACCACTGGCCTGTTCAGCTTTTTACCTCTACCATATGGTAGACCACACACCTCTCAAAGTAGGTGTAGTTAGTCACAGAGCCCGTCTTTGGTAGCAGCAGCTTCACCACCAGCTTGTGGCACATTCTTGCGGTCCAGCTCAAACTACTTGCTTCTATCTCCCTTGATACCTAGTTTGTGGGGAGCTCCCCATCTTCAGAGATGATTACAGAGTCTTCATCGCTGGTTTTTTAGAGCTGAGGGGCCTTATTAGGCATGTTGAGGATGCTCCCTATCAATGTTGCACATATAAGGGTGGATTTGCCTCTAAAATCCATCACTAGAACTTCGTCAAACCCTTGGATAGTGTAGAGGTTTGAGTAGAAGGCTCTGATGAGTCTTTTGATTACAGGACCCTCCATCATTTGAAAAGAACTCAGATGTTGCTGCTTGATGATTCTATGCATGGTCTTGTTTCTCAGCAACCCTTCATAGCCCACTTTATAAACGAGACCGAAATCGAGGTTATCAGCCCATTCCACCTTGGTGAAAAGGGTTCCTTCTTGCAGAGTGAATTTCTTGATTTTCCCTTCAACATTAACTATAATCATCATCGAGCTAGTGCTCTTGAGTCTGAATATGGTTCTGGTAATCACCATTTGAGTGGATTGAAAGAGAAGAAAAAAATTAGGGTTCGAAAAATGCACATCTTTTTGAAAACATAGAGATTTGAAAATTAACCGCGAAATAGTTCCTCACGCCGTTACATTAAAATACTGATGGTGTTATCCACGTGTCTTCTCAAGGCTTGATCTTCAACACTTAGCCTAAATTTTGAGATTTCTAACTTCCTTCTTCTTCAACGTGGATTAGCCATAGCAATTAACTATATTGAATTGCTCCTTTGGCAATGGCTTGGTGAAAATGTCAGCGCGCTGTTCCTTAGAAGGAACATACTCCAACTTGACATCTCCTCGTAGCACATGATCCCTAATGAAGTGATGTCTAATGTTGACATGCTTCATCCTACCATGCTAAACTGGATTTTTGGATAGGTCAATTGCGCTCTTGTTATCACACATAACTTTAACACAACTTGACTTTATACCATAATCTTCCAGTTGATGCTTAATCCATAGCAGTTGTGCTACACACCTTCCTGCTACCATGTACTCGGCTTCATCTATACTCAGCATAACAGAAGTTTATTTCTTACTGTACCATGAGACAAGACACTCTCTAAGGAAATGACATCCTCCTATTGTACTTTTCCTATCGAGCTTGTCTCTACCATAATCAACATCTGTGGATCCCCTAGGAGTGAAATCTGAGCTGCTGGGATACCAGAGACCTACTTCAATTGAGTCTTGCAAGTACCTGAGAATTCTCTTCACAGTAGCTAAATGAGATTCTCTATGATTAGCTTGATAACGAGCACAGTAACACATGGCATACTGTATGTCTGGCCTACTAGTTATGAGATAAAGAAGAGATCCAATAATTCCTCTGTAAAACTTGTTATCCACAAGTTTTCCAGCTTCATCTTTACTCAAGATAATAGGAGTGGACATTGCCTTCAAATGTTCTATGTTGAAGACCAAGAAAGAAATTGAGCTCTCCCATCATAGACATTTTGAACTCGCTCTTCATCTACTGGCTGAACTCCTTACACAACTTCTCATTAGTTACTCCAAATATGATATCATCAACATATATTTAGACTAGCAACACATTGTCCTTTCTTTGCCTGATAAATAGAGTCGTATCTGCTTTTCCTCTTTTATAGCCTTTACTAATTAAAAAATTGGTCAGCCTCTCATACCAAGCTCTAGGAGCTTGCTTCAATCCATAGAGAGCTTTCTTCAATTTAAAAATATGCTTAGGATTCTTCGAATCTTCAAATCTTGGAGGCTGGCAAACATAGACTTCTTCTTGAATGAATCCATTCAGGAATGCACTCTCAACATCCATTTGAAACAATTTGAAGTTCATATGAGATGCAAAGCACACAGGATTCAAATTGCTTCGAGACGGGCTACAAGAGCATAAGTCTCATCACAATCGATTCCTTCTTACTGATTGTAGCCTTACGCAACAAGCCTAACTTTGTTCCTGACAATAGAGCCATCTTCATCTAGCTTGTTCCCAAAAACCCATTTGGTTCTAATAATTGATTTCCCCTTTGGCTTAGGAACTAGATCCCAAACATCATTACGTTTGAACTGATCCAGCTTCTCTTGCATTGTGATCATCCAATAACCATCTCCTTCCACATCTTCAAACTTCTTGGGTTTGATCAATGAAATGAAGGCTGGATGACTCATCATCCTGATGAGATGACCTCACGTCATCATTGGATTATGAACATCATCAACTATGCTGTCTAGCTGATGGTTGCTATGGACTTTAATCTCTCTTAGAAGACTTAGGTCAACAGCTAGAGGATCAATAATGGGTTGCTGAAGTGGAGTTTAATCTTCACCATCGTTGAAGTTGATAGAAAGATCCTCATCATCTTTGGCTTCCTCAACTTTAGATTCTTGTGCTGGGTTGGGTAGCATAGAGAGTGGCATACTAAGTGGATCTGCTTACTGGGGTAGTCCTTCATCTTCATTAGATGGACATCTATATGCATTATTAGTTTCATCGAAATCCACATGCATAGACTCCTCTAATAGGCAAGTTCTTTTGACATATATTCTATATGCCTTGCTATTAGTTGAGTATCCTAGAAAGATACCTTCATCAGACTTAGGATCAAACTTACCTAATTACTCCTTGGTGTTAAGAATAAAGCACCTACATTCAAATGATTCGAGATGACCAATCTTAGGCTTGCACCGTCGCCAAATTTTTTAGGGTGTCTTCTTAAGAATTGGCAGAATTAAAACCCGATTCAAGATATATCAGGCTGTGTTTGGTAGATTGTTATCACTCAGCATCGATCGAGCCATTTCAACTATAGTTCTATTCTTCCTTTCTACAACCCCATTTTGTTGAGGAGTATAGGGAGAAGAGAAGTTGTGGTTAATACCATGCGTTGAACAAAATTCTTCGAAATGGAAATTCTCGAATTCACGTCTATGATCACTTCGTATTCTACTAATTTTAGTTCCTATTTCGTTCGTTATCCAGTTACTAAGCTTGATAAAAGATTCATATGTTTTGTCTTTGCTACTCAGCAAGACTACCCAAGTGAATCTCATGAAGTCATCAACAATCACCTAAGAAAAACTCTTACCACCCATGCTCATTGGTTGAACTGGGCCAAAAAGATCCAGGTGGAGGAGCTCTAATGGTCGCTTAGTTGCTATGTGATTAATTGACTTAAAAGATTTCTTAACTTGCTTACCTAGTTGGCAAGCTGAGCATAGTTTAAGCTGATGCTAGGTAACCCCACAACTAATTTCTTTTTGGCCAGTTTGGACAAAATGTTCATATTTATATAACCCAAACTTTTGTGCCAAAGCCATGAATTATCCTCCTTAGATACAAGACACACATTAGTGGAGCCTGGGGATAAATCAATCATATATATATTATTGATTCGAGGAGTAAAGAGAATAGTAAAATCAGTCTTACAGTCAATTATTGAGCATCCTACTGAGTTGAATGTAACCTTTCTACCTTTGTCACAAAGCTAAGCTACACTAAGCAAGTTAAACTTTAGACCTTTGACTAGAGAAACCTCTTCGATTGAAGGAGGGACAACAACAGTGCCACAACCCACAATCTTTCCTTTCTAGTTATCTCCAAAACTGACGCTTCCATTTCTTCTTCTCTCCAATGAGATGAACTAACTTTCATCTCCCGTCATATGCCTTGAGCATCCGCTATCCACATACCACATTCTAGAGTCATCAGCAGATCTAAGGCTCACCTGCAAAATAGTTACATTTTCTTAGGTACCCATGCTTTTGAGCTGGGTCCTCCTTTATTAGCAATGCTTAAGTTTGACCAGTCGTAATTGTCATAATAACCACTCTTATGCCTACACATAACTGTGGCATGTCCAGTTTTTAGCTGGAGGAGGATCTTGCTTCTTCTTCAAAGTTGTTACCTTAGCGGTCAACTCATCTAATTGTTTAGTGAGCTTGCCATTTAAACATTCTTGATACTCAACTTTTTCTTGAACACGGTGGATATCAAGAGATAAGAAAGCAATAGTGTCTTCTAAATCTTCACTTCTCCTCACTAGCTCTTTGATGTTCTTCATTGACTTATTAGTCAATTTCATAACATCAAAGAGAGCTTGGGTGAACTCTTCCATAGATAAGGGAATTTCAAAATGTACCTCAGCTTCAGGAGCCTTTCCCTTATTACGCTCAGCTTCAAAGTTAGCAACAAATTGATCTCTACCAAAGGTAGATGCTGAGCCTTCACCCCTTTGATCTTCAATGGCCATCAGATAGAGGTTGGCTGAATTAGTTACTTCCTTATCAAATGATGAGGATTCTTCTGAATCGCTCCAGGTTGCAGCAAGGGCCTCATTCTTCTTGGACAACCTCTTCTTGAATCTGTCTTTCTTCACCTTAGGATAGCTGGATTTGATATGGATTTTTCACCACAACCAAAGCATTTGATATCTTTGTTGTGCTCCTTCTTGGGTCCTTCCTCAGCTCCATGCGGTGCTAAGTTAACTTGACTTTACTAGGAAATTTCTTCTTGTTGAACTTCTCGTACTTTTTCATGAAGTGTTTCAAATGCCTAGTCAGAAGGGCCATTTGCTCATTAGAGTCGTAGTTGGTGGACTCATTAGATGAATCAGCTTTCAAGACAATGGCTTTGCCCTCTCTCTCCTTGCCTTGACTCCTCTTGGAGTCATCAGAATACTTCCTCGGAGACATCTCATGAGTTAGCAAGGTTTAGGTCTTCAGATCATGAGCCTCTTCGATAGTGCTCTTCTTGGAGTCCCACTCTAGATGCGTAGAATCTTCTTTATGAGCTCTTATTCTATGAACTCCTTCCCTAATCTCTTCGGTTCATTAACGATGTTGATGAACCTGGTATTCATGCTTTGAATACCCTCGCTAGCACCCATGGAGAACATCTCATACTCGCTCAGCATGAGATTGATCTTCCACTCATTGACCTTGTCAGTCCCCTCATAGGTAATCTCTAGTTTCTTCTAGATTTCCTGTGCTGCCTCTTGAGACCCTGTTGAACTTAGTAAGATCTAGCGCATAGTGTAAGTAATTGATCTCTCAAGCATTCTCTTTGAGAAGCCTCAGATCATCGTCGTCATAATCCTCTGGATCTACTGGAACACGAACTCCGTTCCTCATGACTGTGGGAACTCTAGGGCTAAGCTTGATAGTGATCCAAGCTTGCATGCTTTGAGATTGAATGAATTTTTTCATGTGATTTTTCTAAAAAGTTTAGTGATTACCATAAAAGAAAGGATGGTCTCGTAATAGATATTCCCTCCTTAAGGAGAACTGCCTGACCAGAAATGGAACCGTAGTTGTTATAAGCCATTTATGGATCTTGACTCAAAGACGATTAGTCTAAAAGTTGAGCAACTACTTTGATACTACTTGTTGATCCTTAGAAGGCTTCTAAACAACCGTAGAGGGGGGTTGAATGCGAATCTTGGTTACTTTTTAAGATTTATAAAATTCTATTTTGCCAAGTTAAGTTTTTATATGCGTGCTGAGTTGCGATATAAAAACTGTATAAGCTGCTCAGCTTCACTAGCACAGTTTATCTACAATCTGTTGCTAAGTACTCAACTTAGCTTCAGATTAGTTTTTTAAGCAAATCACTAAACAGAGATAAAATGATATATGAGCAAGACACAATAAAAGCTAAAAGAGAAAGTTCAGAACTTCAACACCTGAATTTTATCCTAGTTTGGCCTCGAGCCTACCTCCATTACCCGGATACCTTTTTCGAGCTTTAATCCACTAGTGTTCATTCCTTACTTAGGTGGATCAACCTTTATAGTGGATAGACACACTTTTACAAAAAGTACCTTCCTTTCTAACTACCACTCAACTCAGTTTGGGTACCCTTCCCAAACTGATACTCAGATTTGAATAAAAGATTGCGAACTAAATTCAACTTATAAAAACGTTAAATCCTAACAATGTTAAATCTAAGTATTTCTCTCTATTACAAACAAATTTGGAATTGTTGTTTGTTGATTACATGAGTTTGGAATTTCTTGAAGTTGGGAGTAATTTCTTAGAGTTTCAGCTCTATAAGAAATTCGAGTTGATTCACCAAGTTTGAACGTCTGCTTCAGTCTTCTATTTATACTTGAAGCTTTGCGAAGTAGCCATTGCAAACTTTTCATGGTCGCTGATCTTCTATTTCTCTTCTCTTCATATCTTTTGAATCTTCCCGTTGGAGATAGATTCTAGGACGTTTAGTGATAGAAATTCGAACTTTGAGGCGCAATAAAATTCCGTTGACCAAATCTCATTTGTCTTCATGGAATTCAGTTTGAGAGAGGTGCGCTAGAATGCAACGTAGAATCTTTATCTTGGTTGATATTATTGACGTTGACAGAGTCGCACGGAGACACTAAGAAACGGCGCATGTCAAAAATTCCTTTTATCTTAAACTTTAGTGAGGGAATCCCGACATTTCGTACTGATACCTTTTATCTTGTGAGGACCACTGAAATCTTCTTTAATATCAGCGCTTTTAACTTGAAAAGCAACTAAAGAATATTCTGTCTCTCATAGAATTTGTTAGTAGCACATGTGTCATTTAATTCTCTACGTGTCAAAGGAATAAACTTTTAATAAATAAAAGCTAACTCAGCATAGTTGAATAGATATACTTCTAAACTGCGTAGTACTCAACACAGACTCAGCTTTTCTTACTCTAAGCCATAACTTAATTAATTACTCAACAAACTGAGTTGTTTTCCCTTGAACAAACTCTAGTCAGCTTCATTAATTAAGAGTATACTTAGTACTCAATTAATTTCACTATCCTAGTCAGTTTGCTATTTCCAAAACATTAAAGTACTGTGAGGTACTATTAACTTGGGTTTTACATTCATAATAGCATTCAAATTAATTGTAAGATCAGGTATATTAGCTGCAATTTAGTTCACAATCAAAACAAGGTTTTCCTTCACCTTAACTTTTATAGTCTCCTCCACATTCAATTGCAACTTATCTTGGACCTTTGCCACCAACTCATCAACACTAATGGTAAGCAGTTGTGATGAACTGCTATCTCTTTTTTACACTACGTTTGGCAATGCACGCTTGCCAATGAGCCATGTTGGTCCATGAGACGATTCCCTAGCCATGATCGCTCGTTCAACGCTATCACTATTTGCACCAAGATTCGTTCACATATTCTCAAGAGTATACTAAAAAAATTAAGAAATCATTAATATTACAATCACATATTCATAATTAACTAGATTTAAACTTTAACTAATGAGCCACACATTAGCTAATTTGATAAACGTTATAGGCGGAAACCAGATAAATACTAAGAGCATGAAATCCAAGAAAATACAGTTATTGCTAGTAACAAATTTAGGTTTGATCAAGAAAATTCTCTTCCTAATTACAATTATTTGATTACAGAACCTAACATTCATAGTGATGGATAATCAAGTCCAAAAATTATATATATCTACAATTAATTTTTAATTAAATATTTTTTAGTTATTTAGCAATCAAGCCATGGACTAAACTATCAACATGACAACAAATTTTCAAACACACATAAAAGAGAGTTAACCCATTTAACAATCAAACTATTGTGCACAAAACAATGATGATGATTAATTTTAACTGATTGAGTGCATGAAATTAAATGTCATGTAACACACTAAGATTCAATCAGTAGTATCTAAGTACACCTGTCATGGAAAAAAGCAAAGAAAGAAAGCGAGTTCCAACATAGTAAAACTGATGGATCCAAAACAATAAGACTTGGTTACCACTACAACACTAGACTAATCATCCAATAATTAATTATCTCTTGACCATTTTTAAAAGGAACCAAACTTCAAAAGCAATTAAACCATTCAACAATATATTTTTATTCAGAAAATTTAGGAAGCACCTACAAGATAAGAAGAATGAATAAATTATACACACACATCCCAAGTTTCCCAGCGAAAAACCTGAGAAACAAATCATAAATACTATAGCTCATAGTTGTAGCATTAACATGGACTTACAATTTTACTATTTATTGCATCGGATTTTGACTTGTAATTACGGTCTTGTTTGTGTTTATGGGTTGCAATAAACATTTCAGTATGCGAAGGTTCTTTCCCTTCGTTTTGCGATTTCTAGCAGAAATGAAATTAGCTTAATAAATGTGTCTCTAAATCAATTAGAAGTAACAGTAATATACATACTAATTGGTGGTTGACTTGAGCGAAACTTGTTGAGCCCATAGTGTGTGGATTAACATTCTTCCTCTGATTCAAAACATTTTTTTCAGCTGGGCTTTTAATGGTGGCATAGGTTATAAATTGAAATTGGACCTTTATAGTGAATATAGATTTTAAGTCATTGAAATGTACCTTGACTTTCGGATCTTTCCAATATTTAAGGCAATCCTCGAACTCACCAATTATAATGGCGTCTGGCCTATTCTTCATCCTATCCTCGTCATTATCATAAGCACTGAAATGTTCTTCCTTGATACGGGACTTGTTCACCTTCCAAGCATCGCGTATTGCTTTCATTACCCATTTTTTTTATCATTCAACGATATCATACTTTGCCTAAAATATATATAAGTTTAAGCTCCATATATATAACATATATTCAAAATAAAACTCTGAAGAACATATATTAACCTTCACATATCCCCATAGAATTTCCTTATCGGGAACCTTGTGCCAACTTACATGATTGATGGCACATATTCCCTACCTAAGGTTCTTAAGAACAAGCTAAATTGTGAAATGAGTTTTTTATCATCAGAAATAGGTTGGAACTTGTCATTGACAGTTATTATCTTTCTCTCTTTTCATGCATGTATGTTATCCATCTTAGTTTTGCCTCTCCCTTTTCTTTTATTACTCTCAACTTCACTCGTTGCTAACAATTTAACATTGTCAAAGTTAATTACATGGAACAATCTGCCCGAAACTACATAAAATTAGATATTTAACAAATTTAATAACCTTGGGATTCAGGTTGGGGCTAATTGACAAATTCTTTTCCCTTCTTCTATTATTCCCGTAAAGCTAAATATGCAGCCATATTCCTAAGCTTCCTTTGTAGCTGTATTGGTTTAGTACAATCTGGAATGATAGACTCCAGATTGACAACTGGTGTAGCACACTCTGGAATGATATACTCTAGAGTCTCAACAATATTAGGTGTAGGTTGGGATGTTGCCTCATGATTCTCCTTGCTAAAATTTATATTAATCTATCAGCAAAAATATTAATCGATCAACAAGCTTATAAAAAAATTTTGCCAATAACTTTGATTTCATATATTACCAATTCTGAAATATTTTATCTCTATGACCTTGTATTTCTAGCTGGACTATGTGCTGGAAATTAAAAAAATCAAAGAATGAAACCAAAGCAACAATTGATACAATAAAAGCCTGATTCTAAAATTTGACATGGCATACTAAATTGTATAAGTTTCAGTTTCAATTATACAAAATTAGAAAACAAAACTTTTGTGGCAACTTTCTTGAAAACATTATTATCTGTCATCGTAGACTTCTCTTTATGCGCCTAAATCATAAAATAAGACTACATGTTATAAGTAAGACTAAAAAAAGATGACAAGTCATTTATGAAGTGGAACCATAACTAATGAAGGTAAATTACCATAACAAGTTAATTACCTATTTCTTCTTTACCATAACTAGAGCATTTGAAAAAATTGATTACGATCGGGTAGTGCGCCGACTTGTGGCATGCTCCTTATACAACCTCTCCCTTTCCTACATATAACATATAACTTTATACAAGTACAAAATATGCAATTTTGAAAAAATAAACACACTTTTGCATGATTATTAGATTCTTCCCTTTCTTGTCCCTCTTCATTGATCGGATTGTAATCATCACTCCCTCTTCATTCTGGACATCATCTTTGGTAGTTTTCTCTCCGGGAGCACTCAAACCATCAGCCAGCTTTTTCAATTGAAGAGAAGCAAATCGCTCCTTATTTTATGCATTTCTTTTTGCTCTTATTTCCTCAATTCCAACTTCTCTAGCTACTTTCATTGTTGCTATGGTCACATACTTCTTACGCTTCATTCCAGTAACTTTCGCACCAATTGTAAGAACAAAACACTTATAATATTTAAAATCTGCATGTATGTACTATGTACTATTCCTTATAATATCTACAACACCAGAATTTATAAACATATTTTCTATCTTTCCACTGAAAAATGGTTTTGGTTGATTATATTATAGGGAATTAGGAATGTTTGAATGAACTTGTATAAAGGCCAGCTACTGCCCCAGTCTATCTTTAATAATATATAGCCAAGTAGCCATGAAAAAATGACTGCATCAACACGTGTCATCATTACGAACAAAAGGACCATGATGAGAAATTTAAGAAAAAAATTATAAAAAGGCAAGTAACCCCACCTAATCCAAATTGAATTAATTAGTAAAGTGATGGTGCATCTGCACTTGTACTTAGCTTTTATTTACTTCAATTGAATGACTAAAATATGCATAAAATCGAAGGACTTCAGTGAAAAAAGTGGTTAACTTGATCTGAAATTTAATGTTGATGTGTGTTACCCATTAATTAAATCCTAGTTTTAAACACTATCTTAAATAGTGAATTAGAGGGGATTGCCAAGAAAAGATAGTGATATAGCTCTAAGCTTCATAATATGTTCAATTGGAACATTCAACAAGGAAAACTCTAATGAATTCCTCTCTTTAAATTCCTCAAAGCAGAGAAAGGCTAATCTTTTAATTCAACAATAACTTTATAGTTGCCTACAATGAAAAGCAAGCAAATGCAACCTAGAAAGGCAAATACTAAACTCTCCCTTTGAAAGATAACATAACATGAAAATATACAACTTTATTGTGCACATATATGAAATCAACAAAGGCATACAAGGTTTTATAAATATGACAATAGAAAATGAAAGATGAAATTTTGGCAATGGCTGTAAAGATGACCATAGAATAAAAAAGTTATTAGCTTCACAAAAATTAGGTCTCGGTCTCATCTCCAGATGCGGCTGTAATTTTGGCAATGGCTGTATAGATGGATCAACAACATTGTCAATGCAGAATTCCACAATGCCTTGGCCCTCAAACCTTGAAATGTAATCAACAATGCTCTTATCACTGCCTCCTACATATTCCCAACTACCAGACTAGCCTCTTACGTAAACTTCTGTGATTTCACTGTAGCTAAGATCCTCTTTGATGTACTATGCTAACTCTCAAAGTCCAAATCGGTCCAGATCGATGATCGAATTGATTTTGTCTTTTTTCCCTCCTATATAGGCCTTGTTGTGGAATCTGCCCTGGTGGTAAAAGGTAATCCACATCTTGTTGGTATGGGTACCTATGTCAACATCTTGTTGGTATGGGTACCTCTGTCAAACAATAATAACAAAATTATAATATGCAAGATTTACCTAAATCAGAGATATAATGACTAATATATGTATAACAGCAAAGCAAAATCAAGGCAACAAATCAAGGAAGATATTTAAAAAAATCAAGGAAACCAAGAAAGTCCAAAATAATAGCAGCAAACTAAGATATAATCCCAAATCGGAACAAAGAGTAAAAGTTCACACATGTTTTATTATACCTGAAATATTATTGAAGCTATTTACAAACATAATATGTACAATAGTGTTGATTATTAATGTATCAAATATCAGGTCCATAATTTGTTTGTTGCACTTCATTACGACACTCCATTTCGCTTTCTTCACCATATAATGCACACCTTTTTCAATTGGATAAGCAACATAAAATACTTGTTGAACTTGAGAAGCTATGATAAAAGGATCATTTTTTCAGCACATCTTGTTGAAGTTCACCCGAGTCAAACCAAATCGACACTTTTCTTGCTGGTACCAGCAACACCTTAACAAAACAAGACCATACACGCCCCAATAGCCAAGTTCAATAATTTCTTCTATTGCTCCATAGTAGTTGACATTCGCAACTATCATATTTTCATCTTTGGAATTGGAAAAACTAGTCGTCAAGGCTGAATAAAACACTCCACTATTTTTGGTCGTACACTTATCATCTCTTTGCTTTGTGTTGAATCTGTATCCATTCACTGCATAGCTGCTAAATCGTAAAATTGACCGATTCGGACCCTTAGCCAATGTTGCTAGTTCCAATGAAGGGCTATCCATTTTATTTACTTTTTCCTCAAGCCATTGATGGAATTCTATAGAGTGTTCTCTTTCTCTTTTATACTTCATAGAATGGACTTGATTGTCTATTAGTATTTGATGTTCCCTACAAATGTGAATAGAGTAACAGAATAAGACATACTAATTTACTAACATTTTTATATGTGAATAAGAAATCGAGTTATAATTTCTTACTTGATTAATGCCTCTATTTCCTTATTCCTGGAATTAAATAAGATGTACCAATGCATCATCATCCAAATGTATTTTTCCCCATCTTTGTTTCTCCGTGTCCCTAAAGCATATCCCTCACTAGAGCTGTTAGATCTTTCGAATATAGAAGATGCCTTCAAGTTTTTGTTTCCACAAAAAAATCTTGAACAAATGTCAAATGTTCTTCAGCCAAATACCCTTCAGCTATGGATGCTTCCGATTTACTCCTGTTCCAAACGAATGATTTTAGTTTGCCTAAATATTGCTCAATCAGAACATCCACTCAGTATGCACAGGACCACCAAGTTCAAGTTCTTTACAAAGATGAATTTGCAAGTGAATCATCACATCAAAGAATGAAGGTGGGTATGTGGTCTCAAACTCAAAAAGTATTTCTGCAATTTCTTCTTACAACTTTGCAATGTCTCCCAAATCCACAACTTTTTGGCATATACCTCTATGGAAAGAACACAATCTAATCAAAGGAAATGCAACTTCAGCTTTCAACAATTTCAACACACAAACTTTTCGCAAATATTTGAGCATGAAATGAGCATCATAACTCTTATAACCAAACCGTTTCCTCTCTTTCATGTTAACGCACCCACTACTATTGGACACATATCCATATGGAAATTTGACATTGCTCAACATGGAATAGAATATGTTTTCTCATCATTCGTCATGTTAAAATGGCTGTTGGATACTCAGGAGGACATGTGTCAGCAGTTACGGGTTAAGGGTGCAGCTCTTTTCGAATGCCCAAATCTTGATGAGCCTTTAAGTGGTCTTTTATCTTACCACTAATATTTAGTAAAGTATCTACTATATTGTCAAAAACATTCTTCTCTATATGCATGATATCCAAGTTATGTCAAAGAAAATTATATTTCCAATAAGGTAGTTTAAAAATATAAACTTTTTCCTTCAAGGTGAATCATCACTAGCCTTTCACTTTCTCTTTTTCTTCCCAAACACATTTTCATAATAAGCTAGCAAAACTTCAATGCGAGATTCCACTTAAAGGAGTAAGAGCCTTTCCCATTTAAATTTTTCCATCAAATATTCTCTTGTCAAACCTATACTTGTGTGATTCATTAAGGAAATTCCTATGACCCATGTAACACATTTTCTTACTACTTTTCACATACATTGAAGTGGTCTCATAATTACATGGTGGACAAGCTAAGAAACCTTTTGTACTATACCATGATAACATCGCTAATCTAGGAAAATCACTAATGGTTCATAATACACTTGCACGTAATGTAAAGGTCTCATCAGCCTTAACATCATATATTTGTACGCCAACATCCCACAAATCTTTTAGCTCCATGATTAAGGGTTGCATATAGACATCAATGTTGTTCTCGAGAGATTTTGGATGAGGTATACATGTTGAAAGAATAAGATTCTCTGCTCTCATACTCAGCCAAGGTGGAAAATTGTAATTGACCAACACAATAGGCCATGTGCTATGAGTTGTACTCATTGTGCGATAAGGATTGAAGCCATAGGATGCTAAACCCAACCTGACATTTTGTTGGATAGTTGGCATCCATAGCCTTTCATGCCTTGCCATCAGCTGGATGTCTTAGCTTACCATCTTTATTTCATTCTTCGGTATGCCATACCATAAGTTAAGCGAAGTCTTTCGATAAAAACATCCTTTGCAGCCTTAGTTTTAGTGGAAAATACATCATCACCTTAGTTGGAATATGTGGAATCAATCCTTTGGTTTCATTGATTAAGCCCCATTATTTTTCACCACTTTCCAGCTAGATAATCCACAAATTATGCAAACTTCCTCACTTTCATTGACACCCCCAATACAATAAGCAATCATTAGGACATGCATCTATCTTTTGGTAGTCAAGACCTAAATCCTTGATGGTATTCTTTGCATAATTAAAAGATTTTGGTATGATGGCATGGGGGAAAGCGAGCTTCAAAAACTCCATAATCACGGTGAAGCAAGTTTCAGTCATTTGGTATTCACACTTGATGTGGTACATCTTGATAATAAAACTCAGAGTAGAAACATTGACGCAGCCTGGATATAAAGGTTATTGGCCTTCTTCAACAAGTAGATAAAATTTTTGTGCATCTGCATTAGCTCCTTTATATTTCCCTTCATTTTGCCCATCATAGTGGATAGTATCTCGATAAAGGGCCGGTAACACCATTTGTAAGTCATCTCCGAACGATGCTGACATTTCACTCTCGTTTGTATTTATTTTCTTAACTATGATTGAAATATCGTAGATGAATTGAACATAAGTTGGAAAAGGTTTGTCATAGCTTGATCGCAAGGATTTAACTATTCTAGTTCTGAAATACTTATCCCCGGTAATGGCGCCAAAAACTTGTTCGCAAAGTTTTGACTCTACTAATTCTGAGGGCTTATATTATATAACGAAGCTAAAAACCTTGTTCCCCACTTCTCTACTCGATAAGATAAAAGTTCAAAATACGAACAGGTGTTGTCAATACCGCTTATCAAAATATAAAAATTATGACCACTGCAAGTATACAGTTACGATGTAGTTTTAAAAGATATCGAACCCACAGGGAAGGAATTCGGTTATTAAGAACAACTAGAGTCACAGAATAAAAGAAAATAAGATAATTTAATTTAAAGGGTTGGATTGGTAGGTAGATGAATGGATAAATGCATTTACAGATTAGAAAAGATGCAAATTATATAGATTTTCCCTTAGAACAAGTATAGTAACGAAAAACATGCAAAGTTATCAAGAATATTTCAAACACAAGATAGCTTTAATAAATACGGTTCTAGATGCCAAAATATTTAATAATTCACCGTAGTGCAACACATGAAATGACTTTTCTAGATCTAGGGTAAACAAATTATGACACTTATAAGAACCTGGATAACAATATTACTATACTTATTACAGGTCGATCTCACATAGCCATATTTAGCAAGTTACCACTCAAAAAACGTTGGCTCACTAAACAGTGTTATAATCATAGATCTAGTGATTATACAAAATCTTGTTAACCTCGAAATCACTCTTAAAGTTAACTCGAAAGCATATAACTTAATTAATATAACAGCAGTAAGATGAAATACTCATTTGACACATAGACATATTATAAACTTCGAAATAGAAAGTGTGAGCGGGCAACATGGAGCGGTGGGCCGAAAGCGCGCGGTTTCATAGGCGTAGTCCACCGGGGTGTTTTGAAAAAGAAGAAGAAAAAAGCACCGGGTCGGGGACCCGGGAGAAAAAGGTTAAAAAGAGAAAAAGGTGAAAAACATTTAAGATTGGTTCGAACCCAAATCCGCCATCTCTTAGTGTGGAGTCGCCACCTGGATTAGGTCTTTCTAGGAATTAGAGTCCTATGAGGCTTAACGTCCGGGGGACAGCCCACCAAGACATAGAGATTCGGGTCCGGGATAAGTTGCTTATTTCTTAAGTGATCACAATATATTACATCTACAGAAAACCGTTTTCTTTTAATTGTGCATATTCGCACTTAGGTTGTTTTTGGAGTTAAATGCATGGTTCA
>CATIWQ010385690.1:0-10350 GCA_949673415.1 Euphorbia schlechtendalii
ATTAGATTCATATTTTCAAAAATCTTCTTAGATTAGTTATGAATTATATGAAATATATTTTTACAAATTATGAATTATTAATTTATATGTCAAATGAGACCTATATGAATTTATTTTTTCGTATTATCTTATAAATTTAGCAAATTATTAATTTACCACGTTGGTCCCGACTAGGGACCGGAGAAAATTATTATTTTAACGATATTATTAATTTATCGAGTATTAATTTAACAAGGTTCTACTGTACCTCTTATACCATGGGGGTTTTATAATAAGGACTGAGTCCTGTGCATCTTTCCATTGAATGATTGATATATAACCACTTTTTATTATAATATAATAAAAAAATACTACTTATCGATCATCCAACGAGAAAGGTGCACAAGAACCGATATTCTATATAATTCCCCTCGTAGCATGACCAAATATGTATCATGCCTCGTGATCTCAAACAGTAAGTCATCGGAGGATTTTATTGAAATTTGAATAAATATATGTTATCATCACATTCTCCAATAAATTCTGTCAATATTGTGTTTGTAGATATTACTAAACGAGCATAAATCTGACATTCAGATGAGACTTTTTTTATCAATCTATGGATTACACTGCTCAATTTTACACAAAGTTAGAAGAGGAAATCTGTTGTCTTGTGGATAACATAATTAACATTTTTGGATCACCATAATGATAAAAAAGGATTAGGTGTAATATCTAATAATAGAGAGAAACATACATAAAATATAATAATAACAGAGAAAAATAAGTACGCAGATAATTTTGGGACAAAGTTTACCACCGGCCCAACAATCAACAAACCATATAATAAAAAAGTAAACCAAATTGATATTTAACTAATACAGTAATACTAAAAAACAACAAACAATACTCGTATTAGGTAGTAGGTACGATGTACGAGCAACAGAAGCGAGATACGAATCTATATGTTTACAATTAAAACTGAAAACCCAAACCAGATCTTTTTGTTTTAATTTTAATAATTATTCTTTCACTTTATTTTTAATCAAAAACAGCTAAATTTAGTTTTAAAAATCTGAAGGAAGGTGAAGAGAAAGTCCCGTTGCTCATGGGGGAGTGTGCAATCAAAATAGACTATTCACCGTTTCCGTACATGGGAAGACCGGTGGTTTCCGGTTGGAAGGGAGTGGTAGCAGGTTTACAGGCTGGCAGCTTATAATTTTCTTTCCGATTTGGCCCTCAATCTTGTCGTTTTCTGCGGTCTCGTGTGGCCGTTCTTTTTAATTTATCAGTAGTAGTATTAAAAAAAAGAAGATTTTCGAAATTTGAACAATAAAAAAAGAATAAGGGAAATGGTATACAGGCTGGCAGACTGAGTCAAAATTCAATCCATAAAAAATATGCCATACCTAACAGTTACCATCTTTATCCAAAGTCATTATTAAATCAAATATTTGGCTAAGATTTCTGCCTAAATTTATTAACGTGGAGATTTTATTTAATGGTTGTCAGCATTTTACGGTTTTACCTGTCTTTCTTTATTAAAATTTGTTTTTGTTATCAACAAAACATAACTTGTTATTACTAATTTCAAATTTTTATACTTTTTGTTTATCCAAATCTTTACAAAATGTTAATGAAAAATAGGGGAGACCAAAATTAGGTTCGGTTTGAAAATCGAACCGAATCGGATCAAAAATCGAAAAATGTGGGAAAGTGAGAATCGAAAACCGAACCGAATTAATTTCTGTTCGGTTCGAATGGAACCGTAATATTTCGGTTCTATTTCGAGCATGGTTGAACCGAAATGATAAAAAATCCTACTTTTCGAAAGGTTTAAATTGATGCAGGGGACTATAAAAAAATTTGAAACGATAAATTTATTGTCAAATTCTGAATAAATTACAACTTTAATAAGATTAGACTTTAGAAATCACAAAAACTAGAGAAAATAAGAAAAATTATTCAAAAAATTATTTGACAGTAAAAATTGAAATTGACATTGTATTTCGTCTATAAATAGACTAGGGAAACTCCTGTTAAAAGCCAGGAATTAAAAGGCAAGAACAACAGCTTTAAGAAAATTGCTGAAATTGAAAAAACGTAAAATTAAAAGACTAAACGATATTTGTTGGTCGAAAAAAGACTCAAAAATCTATTATTTCAAGATATATAAAAATAAATATAAAAAAGGATTAGTTATCGTGATTTTATATTTAACGAAATCTTTTTAAAATTTGCCAAAATAATAATATATTAAAAATATAATAACTTTAGTTTAAATAAAGTACTACTAGTATGTCAGGAAACAAGGGAATAATTTCAAAAACATAAAAAAATTTGACGCTCCAAACCAAAAACCACCGCTCTATTTTATCAGCAAATTTCGCAATTCCAGTAAAACAGAAAGTTCACCTCACGCTCCATAACGGCACTCACTTCACTCCCTCACAAAATCATATCAGTTTTCATTTCCATTAAAAAATGGAGTAAAAAAGTCCACAGAAAAATAATAAACCAAAGCAAAATAATATGCAAACCACAACAAATATCAAGTGACACGTGTGCGTTTTCCAGCTGTATCGCAAACTCCTCTCAAAACTCAACCGCTTTACCTCGAAACATCGCTTCCATAACTCTTCACCGCCTCTCCCCGTTCCCCTTCTCCCCTCTTTCTTATATATATATATATATATATATATATATGTATGTGTTCTTCTCCCTCTTCCCTTCAACCCTTCAGATCCATCCATCAAATTTTCCCTATTTCATCGTAACTGTAAATTTACAACCGGCACTGAAAACTGTACGAAAAAAGCTTTGATTTCGGATTCCTGTTTCGGTTTAACCTTTCAATGGCAATTACTAGTAAGGATGTTGATCGGATCAAGGGCCCATGGAGTCCTGAGGAAGACGATGCTTTACAGCAACTTGTTCAGAAGCACGGCCCTCGCAACTGGTCTTTGATAAGCAAATCAATACCCGGCCGATCCGGTAAGTCCTGCCGTCTCCGGTGGTGTAATCAGCTTTCCCCTCAGGTAGAGCATAGAGCTTTCAGTCCCGAAGAAGACGACACTATTATAAGAGCTCACGCTCGGTTTGGTAACAAGTGGGCGACAATCGCCCGGCTTCTCAACGGAAGGACGGACAACGCGATTAAGAATCACTGGAACTCTACACTTAAAAGGAAGTGTTCACCAGACGACTTGGAAGGGTACGATGGTAATTTGGGAGCCAACTGTCAGCCGTTGAAGAGATCGGTGAGTGCGGGATCTGGTGTGCCCGTTTCTACTGGGCTTCATATGAACCCGGGTAGCCCTTCTGGATCTGATGTCAGCGATTCTAGTGTTCCTGTTTTATCCTCTTCTCGTGTTTACAGACCCGTTGCTAGAAGTGGCGCTGTTTTCCCTCCAGTTGAAACGACGTCGTCTTGTGATAATAACGACCCTCCCACCTCGCTCAGCCTTTCGCTTCCCGGCGCCGGAGCTGATTCCTCCGAGGTGTCAAATAGGGTGGCGGATTCAACCCCACCGCCTCCTCCGCGGATGTCTGAACTAGCAGCTCACGCGTCAACTAATAAGATATCGTTGATGATGCCGGCGATCAATCACATACCTACGATGGCGGCGGCTTCCGTGAATGGTGGAGTAGGCGGAGGATTTATGGGGTTTACGGCGGAGTTTATGGCGGTTATGCAAGATATGATAAAGAAAGAAGTGAGAGATTATATGATGGAGCAAAGCGAATATAGCAGCGGTATGTGTTTTCAGGCCGCCAGCGGCGATGGCTTTAGGAATGCGGCAAAGAACCGGGTTGGGATTAGTAAGATCGAGTAGTTAGTGAACAATGAACAGCAGTAAAAAAGAGGGAAAAAATTGTGCTTTCGTATTTTTTTACTCTTTGGTTGAGGGAATAATTTTAGGCATTGTACAGAGATCGGAGAGGGAGAGAGATAAGGTAGGTGGGTAAAAAGCTAAATTACCATCAAGGTGAAGAATTTTCTGATCAGATGTAAAAGGGGAAGTAAAAACAAAGAATTTGGAACTGTGATTTTGATGGGGGAGATTAAATCTTCTCTACTATTTGCCCATTTTGCATGCTGATATCTGATCAGGGAACTGAAACTTGAGACTGAAGAGTCCGAAACAGATTAAAAAAAAGGAAAAAACCAAAAAAAAATTTCTCATAATTCAAATCTTATTGTCTCATAATTGTGGCATTTGTTTAACATATTGCTGTCATTTGCTGAACTAGTGAAAAAATCAGTGTTCAAATAAAGAATAACGAGTTTTGGTTAAGGAACTCAATATTATAATCCTTCCTTACGGACTAAGCTGATAAAGGGGGAAATGGCTTAACAGTTTGTTCAATTGAAAATTAACATTCACAAGAATTCGTATAGTTTCATGTTTAAGGTAGCGAGGACCTAAGGTTGCAGTTGACTCTAGAAAATATTTGAGCCGTTGACTATAATGTTAATTGAACTCTATATTATAATGTTAACCATCTTAACTTCCTAACAAGTACTAACAACTGACACAAACTAACAACGTTATTAACTAACTAATCAAATTAGTTAGGCCATCACAAAAATTGAACTCTTTAATTTAATCAACTGTTAACTCTGTTTTGGTCTATATCTGATAACTGAAAATGCATTAATTGAGTTGAGCTAATCCGGATACACAAGAAAAGGCGATGCTAACTGCTTACTTTTTCCATAGCAACAGCCAACCAACAAATTTGATTGCTTTAATGAGGCGTTGGAAGTAATCTAAATAATCCTGCACTTTACAGAAACCTGCCTCTTTAAGATAAAGATTACTTATTGCTTTTGCTAACCATGGATGAATTGTCTCTGCCACACTACTTGAGAAGCATATAAATGCCCAATCAAATTGTATAAATAAAATGCCGTCAAAGTTTGAATGTAATATCTCAAAGAAACAATAAATGCAGTGGAGCAAATTATTTACTGCTTTCTCTTACATTTTACTTTTTAATAAAACAATTAGTAATGGTATGCAACTACTGATCTATCTTTAATGTCTCAAAATTGGTATATTTAATATTATGAAAATCACAAAACTAAATAAGAGCACACATAAAAAAAAGAAAAAAATCATGAAACTTTTTAATGAACTGCTTTCTATTAAAACAATGAATAACGATATGCAAGTACTAATCAATTTTTAATGTCTAAAAGATTATGCATGTAATACTACAAAATTATCAAAAGTAAATAAGAGTATATATAAGAGTATATATAGGAGATTTCATAAAAATCAATGAAATTTTAAAATGAATTACTAATTTAGATTTTTATACTTTGACTATATAGATTACGGGAGTATTTGCTTGAACAAGTGATGGCTTGTATCATTTACTAATTCAGAGGAAGAAATGTTGTTGAGTTCTTGACAACCCTGAAATTTGTTTTTTTATACGACAATCTTTCATAGAATTGATGTTTACTCTTTCTTCGTAACAAAACATGCACATAATTTGTTACTATAACAAAGTGGCACAATTTGCATCAGTTGGTTGTCCATAGCAGTTCAGAGCACATTTCAACCACCAAAATTATATCAAGAGTTGCATGTTACAACAGTAATGAAAGATGAAATGTTAGCGTTACAACAAATATTAGATACTCCATCTTCCTGTTTCTGTTAAATCCTCACACCAGCACCAAATGCTCCACCATAATAACTTTCGCCCGTAAAGAGCATTTGGCTACCTGCTCACTCATCTTTCCCTTTGCCTTTACCTTCCGAAACTTTACATCCTTCATAGGCTGAAAGGAAAAAAGTACTTTGATTCTTCTGCAGAAATCTTCATTTCCATAAAAATAGCGTCTTGTCAGAAAGTTAAATAATAAATGTAACAAGCATGATATAACAAAGCTGGATCAGAATTCCTAGCAGCAACTTTTATTCAGCAATATGTGTAAAGATATAGCAGTTACTTGAGAAAGTCGAGTAATCTCTGCTGCATGCGTGTTAATGTCTCTTCTTCAATATTCACATACGCCAATAGCTCAGGTAATTTGACTGTAACGAACAAGAGGAATAAATATGCAAAGGTTAGCAGTAAAGTAAAAAAGAATGAAATAAAGGAATATCATTACCAAGGAAAACAAAAATCGATAGATATCGAGCTATTGAGCCTACCAAATAGACGCAACAAATGTTCTGCACCATATATGGTTGACGGAGAAGTGTCATTCTCAACTGCATCATCATACTGTTGGCGCTCTTTCTTGTATAAGAGCATCACTGGTAGTGCTTTGTCAAAATAGCAGCGTATGCCTTTCAAAATTTCTCCTACCGAATCTGTCATCCTGTGCGATAAAAGTACATACATGTCACTGCTAAAGCATCCCTAATACTCATCCAGAAAACAGAATACAAATCAAGACGAGGAAATTACAAATTTAATATCGAAACAATTCTACAAATATATAGCCAAGCAATAATAACCTAGGAAGCACGATACTCCCAATGACATGCTGTTTCCGTGTTTCCCATCCGTTTTGAATATGGAAACCCCTACGAGTCGTTTCTAGGCAGTTTCTACAATTAAAGAAAGTTGGAAATTAGTTTTCTTAAATTCCGGAAACCGTTTCCTAGCAATTCCTCAAATTGAAAAACCCAATTTTGATTCATTCCCAAAACTAAACTTCCTAATCTATTCAAATTACTAAGACTTTAAAATCCCAAATCATTATTAAATTTGTTATCCTTATATTATAAAAACTTGTTTACCAACTGGGTGTAACTCAATTGGTACATCTCTCAAAGAAGAGGTGGGAGATCCCAGCTGGGTTCAAAACCTAGCCTCTTCAAAAATACATATCCCTAAAAAAACCTTCTTTTATTCCATTCTACATACTTAAATTATTATAATTTATCAAATACAACATTAGTTTCATACTTCATGAAACTTTATTGTCTTCGACAACTTTTTTTACTTTTGTTTAATGTTGATTGAATGAAATAAACATTATTCATAGTAGATTTGCTTTATAATCAATAAATTCATTTTAAATATATGTTAGTTTAGTATATTATATAAGAATGAAATAATATGCATGAAGTTTTATAATTTTCATATTTATATATATAGCCCTACATTTTGATTATTTACATGTTTCACCACGGTTTCCGAACCTATATTTTTTAGAAAGGGAACACAGTTTCCGAACCTATATTTTTTAGAAAGGGTGTTTCCCTGTTTCCGTCTGTGTCTATGCTACATAGATTACAACTAAAGAAGTGCGCATACATCAAAGAAATTCCAACTTAAAGATAAGTGAATTTGGAAGCATGTCAGGTTACATCATGACTCATGTGTTATAAACAAAATGCCAATTAAGAACTTACTTCCCGTCCTTTTTTGACCTGTACTCCAGATACTTCGTCAAAACCTCATCCACTGTCGGTGACCGTGGAAGTTTAACAAGCTGCATAGGACGACATAATGTAAATAAGAAAAACTAACTCATCAGAGTGACTGATCAAATGCAGAATAAGGAAAAATGGAACAGCATATCAATGCAATTTGTACTATGTGCTTGGCTGCTTGCTAGATCAAGGTTGTAGAAATATAGGCTAACTATAATATGGCATTGAAATCTCTGGAAAATGAAATCATAATCTTGGAGGTAATACAGATTAATTACAATATTGACGAGCCCATATAAACAGAAGGGCAAATTAGCTACTTTATGGAAAATCAAATAACGCAGGGGTGCACTATAATGTTATCTTTTAATCTGTCGCATGATGTTAACAAATTTTGCACTGTCAGCCCATTAAAATTATGCTTCATTCCATTCAGTACTGAGACCAGCTAGGCAGCTACTTCCATTTAAATTAGTTTTAATCTCAGGTACGCAGCTACTCCCAAACAGGGAAGTCAGATTTCTAATTCATTGTTCCAAATCATATAGTCTAATCCGTTTTCAGGTTTTATTTACGTGTTTTGGTTTCTTAACATGCCCCTATTTAATGTGCTTAGATATTTAACAAAAAACATAGAAGAAATTAATTATTATAAGCTACATGTACACAGTATCAAGGCTCAAATAAAGCATCTTATTTAGGATGGAGGGAGAAATGATGAATTAAGAAAATCAATTAGTACTCTGATATATAGGAGAAAAAAAATTAAGAGTCAAGATATAATTAGATGGATTATTTCATATCGCAAATCAAATAGATAAATCATGTCTAACTATTGTTTGGGCCATACTTCATTTGGGGTATGAATCAGATGGAAATGCAGATAAGGTAATGAACAGCCATGGAGAATGAGGATCATGTTTCTGACAGAAACATGATGCCAGACTAAGAGTCACTAACTTGGACGAACGTTCATTATTATATTATTCAAAGATCTTTTAAAAAAAGGTACTGAATGGAAATAAAAATGACTATAATTGACCTGAACAAATTGGGACTAAGGGCTTGGTTGTTAATGTTGTTATTTAGTTTTGAATTTTATAGCAAGTGTTAGTTCTCTTGCATAAACCTACCTCACAGATTAGTATCTTTACTTTGAGCTTCAGCAATGCCATAAAAAAAACAAAGGCATAACAAGCTATACAAAAGAGCTCGAGGACTTGTATACTTGTGTCATTTACAATTTTATTGCAACAACAATCATTTGAACTATAACTGTAAGAGCAACAAGGAATTAATAAACCATAGGCAAAAGGACTCCAGCAATTCCATATATGATTCATACCTTATCCTGTTGATTGACAAATTCCCAATCATCCACAAGTTGCCTTTTGAGTGTTGGCGGTATTTGCATCTTTACAAGCTTGTCCACAGACAAATTATCCTTCTAAGGATTTAAAATCAAATTACCACTCAAGAACGTTAGTAATCAGAAGAGATTTGAAGCTCCTTGAAAATGAAGTAGCTATGTATGAGACATGTGTTTGTGCAATTTGATCAAGAAAGTAAATGACATGTACATGGAATTTGTTGTTCAAAAGTTGAGAAGAACAACGAAAAAAGTTGAGACATTTGGCATTAAGAAGTAAATACTAAATAACAACATTCACTGATGCCGGACACATTATGTTTAAAATCAAACAGAAATATTAACTTTGAAGGATAATAACAATTATGTTCTTATTATTTTTCCACTATGGTGAATCCCTTTACAAAAACAGTATATAACTATGAGAATTGAGGAGCCATAGATGGAAAATCTCATGCATACGAAAGCCATAGCATCAATCAATCATCTTCAAATGAAAACGTAGTACAAGCAAGTGGTCTTGCCACTAGAAGAAAAAAACAAATATGAAATTGAATTTAAATATTATGTTACTCAGGAAAAGAGAAAAAAAATAAAACTGACCTCAATTACTGAGTCATTCTTGCGTTTCTTTCCTTTTGCCACTGCAAAAGCAACACTTTATAAAAATAAAAAAATTGCATCTAACAATGCTCTACACATTCAAAGATAAAGAATGTGCTAGATTATGAACCATTGGTAAACTTAAAATCCAAGGGATTTTAACAAACAATATCTTAAAATCAAAGACTGATAGATACTTTTAGAGATGATATATTTGTTTATTTTCTTTATTATTATGTTGATCAGTCCACTTATATATGCATTATATGCTCGACACCTAGGAAGCACGGAAACTTTAGTGACATGCCGTTTCCGCGTTTCCCATCCGTTTCTAAAACGGAAACCTTAGGAAACCCCTACGAAACGTTTCGGGGCTGTTTCTGCAATTAAAGAAAGTCGGAAACTCGTTTCCTTAAATTTTGGAAATCGTTTCCTAGCAATTCATCATATCGAAAGACCCAAATTTGATTCATTTCTAAAACTAAACTTTCTAATATATTAAAACTATTAAGACTTTAAAACCCCGATTCATTATTAAATAATAATAATAATATCCATATATTACAGAAAAAACTTGTTTTATTCTATTATATATACTTATATTATTATGATTTATCAAATATAACACAATGTTTAGACCAGTGTTGTTAAAAGCGCTAGGCGCCCTCGAGGCACTACACATCTGAAATGCCTAAGGCAGGAGGCGCCACATAGGCACTAGCCTCATCGAAGTGAGGCGCTACTTGGTTAATTAGATTAATATTTATATATATAACATCAAAATATACTTCAAAAATTCAGATTAGACAACATAGATTACCAAGTTAAACACAAAACAAAATTAGCCAACATAGATTACCAAATAATTTAAAAGCTAACACTACTCATTTTCATCTAAACTAAGATAATCATCTCCTTCACCATCCGAGCTATCGTCTTCTCCCTCTTCACCATCTGAGCCAACCCCTCCTCCCTCTTCACCATCAGTAGATT
>CATIWQ010385692.1:0-28781 GCA_949673415.1 Euphorbia schlechtendalii
TATATATAACACTATACTACTACTACTATCCTATGGATTCTTTTGAATTGTAACAGAAATTCAAACATAATATTAGCTTCCTACTAGGTTCCTACTAGATATCAAACAACCAAAAAAAGTTTTCGATAAAATATATCACAATGGATGATGTTTCGAAAATAAAAATGAGACGAATGAAAAACTCTAAAGTGGCATGTCATGACGACATCATGTATGAAGGAGAGAATGTGGAACGTATGTATATATGTAATTGACAACTGTGAAAAGGATACAAAGTGTAAACATATAAAAAGAGCGTAAAAAAAAATCTTAAACCCTACATGTCATTTTAAATTATTTTTATCACATTTTTTTTGTTCGAAATTAGATTCATATTAATTCTTCCATTTTTTATATGTATATATTAAAGCAATTAGACATCTATTTGAATGTATTGAACATCTATTTAATCACATACACTGATGTTTGAGCAATTTAACTATGGATCGATCATGATTTAAGCCTCTTCTAGGTGGAAAGACTTCTACTAAGAAGATGATGCAATCAAAAATTTTAAGCCTCTTCTTTGGCTGATTCCCGTAATTAAGTGAACTATATGAAATATTTTTTTTGAGTTTTAACAACATTAGTGCATTCTTTTTGTCTTTCTACAATAGTATTGATAACAGAGTATATACTGTAGGCCCACGAGCCCATAATGCAGCCTAAAAAGTAAAGAACACGTGGCTTCCACAGAGAGAGCCACGTGACAATCACTCAAATACAGAAAAGAGCAGTTGGAACCGTTACAAACATGCTCATTAAAGCTCAATTATAACTCTCACATTCATGACAACGGTCATATGGTCTCATATATAAGGCTTGGAATACTCAACCAGTAAGGTACGAAACACATATACACAAACTTTCTACCAAGTTGTTACTTATTAATCATTTCCCCCATTAGCTGACTTTACATCGGAGTGGCTACGCCGGAAAGAACCGGCCTAGTCCTCTAATTTTGATTGTCTTGTAGGTGCTTGGAAGTTTGGATCACGCGACATCAAGTGGTGCAGTGAGCGTGGAATGAACAGAACATTTTCAATCACTCGTTTGATCAATCTTGAAAAATTGCTTATGGCCGAGCAGAATCCACACAAGGACTGCATGAAACAGGCCATTGAACCTGAAGAAAATCCTGGTGTAACAATGGGTGCAGAGCATTTTTCTATGCCTCCACCAAGATACTCACGGAGAATAAACGACCTGGGAGGTAGTTCTACTAAGGAGATGGACCGAGCTCGACCTGTTGATTCCCAGGGAAATGAAATTCCTTTCATAGCAATATCCACAGATTTAGACTGACAGTTGGAGCAATGCCAATAGGAGGGCATCCTAGCGGAAACAAGGTTCTTGGTGAATTTGACCAAGCAAAATATGTATACTGTGGGCGAGGTACAAGGCTAATGCACGAATAGAGCAAATCCTTGCCAATCAAGAAAGAATTCTAGGAATGGAGCAACGCATATTTCATGTAGGGTCAAGTTATTCTAGAACCCAGGGGACCGCTCGGTCCTAGAGTTATGTTTACAGAAAGAATTTGAAGCCACCTCAACCTTCCCAATATCATGACATGGAAGAGTATGAAGATCCTCACCCAGAGAGAGCAGAGAGATATAGGGAGCGATCCCGAAGTCCCATAAACTCCCAAAGGCGAGTGAGGCCAGTCGCACCTGAACGGGACATTTATCATGAACCAGCCCAGTATCATTATCGTGAAAGGTGCCATGGAGCAGGGCATAGTGTCGGTCAGCCATCAATTAGATTCCACGCTGTGGAAGAGCCAGAGGTTAGGAGTATTGGGCAAGTCAGACAACCGAGCCCACAGGCCTCGGTTCACTCTACCGAACCATCAAGAAGAGAATCCATAAGAGTTCCATCCAGAGTTCAGGCTGAAATAACAACTGTCAATCCCTCGGGGAGTGTCATCCCAACAACGACAGAAGGAGAGGAAGCCTTGTTAAACAAGTTTTTGAAGCATGTGAGAGGAATGTTCATTGATGTAGGAATCGACCTAGTTACACCGGAAGTGGAGGCAGTTGATACCCCGTTCTCCAGGGCTATGATGCAGGAGCCATTTAGCAAAAAGTTCCATTATCCGGCCCTGTCAAAATATGATGGTGAAGGGGATCCGACTCAACACATCAAAACATTTTGACAGAGCTTAATCACGACTGAAGTGACGGATTCAATGATGTGTAAGCTATTTCCTTCCACTTTGATTGGACCAGGGTTATTTTGGTTTGAATCTCTTAAAGCAAGATCGATCAATAATTTTAACAAGTTCGCGAGGGAGTTCTGCAACTTTTTTATCACATCAATTCCTCAAACTAGAACTGTATAAGAGTTACAATTACTTAAGCAAGGAAAGAGCGAACCCCTCAAAGATTATGTTGAGATATTCCAGAAGACTCTTATGCACATTAAGGGTTGCAATGTGGACGTTGTGGTAGATATTCTCACTCAAAACACTAGGAGCGCCGATCTGAAGAAGGATCTTTTTACAAAGAGGCCGATGCCATTGGCTGGAATGATGAGTAGAGCAAGAGGATGGGTGGCTTATGACACACATCAATGACAGTTGGGTACCCAGGAGGTTGCGAATCAATAAAATCAAGCATCAAGAAGCAGAGCTTGACCCCATGGTCTCCCAGAATTTAGAGGAAATGATTTCCCAAGGAATTGATCCCGTTGAGGGTTTCAAGGAAGGAGATTTTATACTGGGTAGAGAGGCAAGGCCAACATATTCATTACCCCCCAAGACCGAGGCAACTTGGAAAGCCTGGAACTTATTGCGATTTCCATAAGTGTGAAGGTCATGATACGGAGGAATGTAGACAGTTGGCGCAAGATCTTAATAGACGGGCAGCTGAAGGAAAGATTGATCGATTCTTGGCCCACCCACCAAGGGAAAAAATAAAAAATGACCGTAATCAAAACCGACCCCCTTCGCCAAGAGAAGAAAGGCATTAAGAAGCCCCACCAAGTAGGGGCGTGATTAATGTTATTGCCGGAGGACCAGTTAGCAGAAAGCGTAGGACCGAAGGAGGTTCAGACAACACTCGTAGAGATACCTGCCCCGCACTCAGACGCACTCGTTATCCATACCTGCCCCGCACTCAGACGCACTCGTTATCGAGATGGAGATAAATGAATTTTTGGTTAAACGAGTATGGGTTGACACTGGAAGCTTGGTCAACATCCTAACTAGAGGCACTTTTAATGCTTTGGATGTGGACCCAAATAAGCTTCGCTTGGAGTCTAACCCTGTCATTGGCATTGGAGGATAGCCCGTACTGGTTTTAGGAGTGATCACTTTGCCAGTTGTTATTGGTGATGAAGGACCACAGTGGAGGTCGAGGGTAGAATTTCTAATTGTGGACATGCAGTTCGCTTACAATGTTGTTTTTGGCCAACCATTAATTTGTGATTCAGAATCAGGCATATTTTTATGCTATCTCGCATTGAAAATACCGATAACAAAAGGAATGGCCATAGCAAAGGGAGATCAAAAGCTGGCACAGGAAATGTACTGTGAGTGGATAACACAGAGCGGTGGGCCGAGAGCGTGCAGGAATAGAGGCGTAGTCCACCGGGGTGTTTGAAAAAAGATGCGAGCCGAGTCGGGGACCCGGGAAAAGGTTTTGAAGAGAGGGAGGAAACTTTTATTCATATCAGTTCAAACCCGAATCCACCGTCTCTTAGTGTGGAGTCGCCACCTGGATTACCTCTTTCTCGGAATTAGAGTCTTGTGAGGTTTAACGTCCGGGGGACGGCCCACCAAGACACAGAGATTCGGGTTTGGGATAAGTTGCTTATTTCTTAATGAATCACATTATATTACATCTACAGAAAACCGTGTTCTCTTAATTGTGCATATTTGCACTTAAGTCATTTTGAGTTTGAAATGCATGATTTAACGTGCATGCGGAAAGTAGTAAATCCATACGTCAAGCATTAAGTAAATGAGGAAAAGTAAATTAATAAATTACAAAACTCGGGGGTTGCAACCGCCCGCCTAATCTATTAATTACAATTCCCGTAAAAATACTTGCAATACCCGAAGGAAGATAAATCCCTAAGCATACATCTAACATGCATCCACAAAGGTTAGCACAAGATATGGCACGTATGTTCGATTTGATTTTAACGAAGCCCGTATGGCTTAATCAAAACATCGATGGTTTAAAATAGTTAAAATGAAAAATGGTTCATTTTTATTTACATGTATGTTGGTCGATTTTATTAGTGAAAATAACCACATGGTAATGTGGTGAGGACTGTTATCTAGGAACACGTTTTATTCCCTTCGTGGGGGTGACCTAAAACAATATTTAGAAAGATAAATCTAGGCTAAACATGCATAATATAGTCATCATTTGGGTTAACAACGGTAACGCTGTCATTCATATCTTTATCGACTTCCCTATGAAGGGCGATATCTATATGAGTAGCCAGAAGCGCTTCCGTTGCTACTCTGAAATTTAATTAACATATTAATACATTAATAAATCATATATAAATCCTAAATAATTACAAATCAGAGGTTTGTTACCCCCAATGATGTATTTCCAAACTCAGGATGGTTTCAGCGGGTCATTCCGGGCTTAAACGGTTCGAAACGGAGCGAAACAAAGCAAAACTGCATTCTGCCAGGTCAATATCGTTAACGGCATCAGTTACTATCGTTAACAGTATTAGGTGATATCATTAATGATATTGATTTTCCAGACCTGCATGAAAACACAAAAAATAGCAGAAAACAGCAAAAACAAAATCCAAAACTTCAAACGATCATAACTTTCACTATACTTAATGGATTTTGATGATCTTTATCATTCCGGAAATCTCAGGATGTGTAGAATATGTCTATATAAAGAAAATACCCAAAAGATTCGAAATCATACTGAAAATTGTAGAAGACAGAATGGTGCGCAAAAATGAAAAAAACCGAAAACAAAACGAAATTTCAAAACAAACAACATATAAATGTAAGCACTAACTCTAGGAACTCAAAGGCTTACCCCATATCCATGAATCCGCTTTTCTTGGTCCACTTAGTACCTGGAAAGTCCTCGTTTCTTTGGCTTGGTTTCGCGGGTTTTTAGCGAAAATGGAGAGTAGAGATCTCTTCTTGGCGGGAATGCTAGGCTTCCGGGATATGGCTTGTAGGAAGAGGAAGAGATGAGGTAGGAGTCCTCCTTCCTTTAGGTTTAGGCTTAAAAAAAACTTGAAAAACACTAACTTATGAATTTTGGCTTTTGTTTTGTTTGAGCTCTCTACTTGATTTTTTACTTTTGGTTGTTTACTCTTGGCTGGAAAATCTGAGCTCCCCCCCTTTGCTACTGCCATCCCCCCTTTGTTGAGTTCTCCCCCCTCTCTTCTTGCTGCAAATTCAGTCCCCTTATGGGGCTCCCTTCAATCCAAAAAATTCCAAGTTGGCTCACCTACTTATCTTTGTCTTTTCCCTCTTTTTCTTCCTTTAATCATGCATGATGTTGGATGACATCATGTTGACAGGGTGTTGGGTGGAGAAAACCTGGAGTTATGGGTTAAAGTTGGGTCTTTTTGACCAAAAGATGAAGAAATTGGCTTTTTGGTCTATCTGCTAATTCAATATCGTTAATGACATTGGTCATATTGTTAACAACATTGGTAATGTCGTTAACGATATCGTAATATCATTAACGGCATCGCAATGTCGTTAACGACATTACAATGTCGTTAACGACATTGAATGGCCAGACTGGGTTTTTATTTTGGCCATAGGCTTTTTTAAGAAAAGAAAGACTAAAGAAACAAGGTGGATGATTCCTAAACGATTTCAGGACCCTGCAAAATGTGAAAAACTAACAGGGGAAAAATTACAGCTTCATCATCGAACTCCCGAGTCAGGAGTAAAAATCCCGTGCTCACACGTACATAGCCTCGTTAAGGGCTAAGCCACCTATAAAAGAAGTTGAAGATAGAGAAAGACCAGAGCCACACGAATAACTAGAGACCTTGATAATTGAATATGGCAAAGAGTTGAAGATAGCAAAAGACATTCCTGACTAACTAAAAGTGGCTTTGATATCACTCTTGAAGGATTGTAAGGACAGCTTCGCTTGGGAAATGACAGACATGATGGACGTACCACGGTCTGTGGTGGAGCATGAACTCAACGTTGACCCAAACATACCTCCAATCAAGCAGAAATGGCACAATCATGGATTAGAGAAGCAACAAGCAATTTTAGAAGAAATTGAACAATCATTGAGTGTTGGCCATATCAGGGAGGTCAAATACCTAGACTGGATGGCCAATGTCATTCTTGTGAAGAAAACAAATGGAATGTATAGAATGTGCGTCGATTACATCGACCTTAACAAGGCTTGCCCGAAAGATAGTTATCCGCTCCTAAGTATTGATCCATTGGTCGATGCGGCAGTAGGCTTTGAGGCACTTTCTATGTTAGATGCGAAGGCGGGTTATAATCCGATTGCAATGGCCAAGAAGGATGTGGAAAAATATCATTTATCACTAATGAAGGAACATATTGCTACAACATTGTGCCTTTCGGTTTAAAGAATGCCGGAGCTACCTACCAGAGGCTCGCTAATAAAATTTTTGAAGACATGATTGGGGATAAGGTCGAGCTGTATGTGGATGACATAGTGATCAAAAGCAAGAGTATCGCTAATCACCCAAGTGATATCAAGGAGGTCTTACTCCAGCTTAATAAATTTAACTTAAAGCTTAACCCGAAGAAATGTACGTTCGGTATCTTGGCAGGGAAATTCTTGGGCTATTTGGTGTCCCAGCGAGGGATTGAGGCGAATCTAGATAAGATTAAGGTAACCATAGACCTCGCACCTCCAAAAACTTTGAATGATGTACAGAAGTTGAATGGAAGAATCAATGCCCTCGGTCGGTTTATTTCATGCTTAGCAAGATAATGCTTGTCCTTTTATAAGGTAATTAAGGGCTCCAAAAATTTCAACTGGATGATCGATTGTATATTAGCATTTGAAATTTTGAAGGCTTTTCTTGCTTCCCCTCCACTTTTGAGCTGACCTGTTCTGGGAGAAACATTGTATTTGTATGTGAGCACATCGGAGGAGGCCTTGGGAGTGGCATTGATAAAAGAGGAAGGTAGCGAGCAGTTTCTAGTATATTATTGTAGTAAGGTACTTAAAGATGCGGAATTGAGATACCCTCATCTGGAAAAAGTTACCTATGCAGTGTTTATTGCCTCAAGGAAGCTGAGACATTATTTTCAGTCGCATACCATTGTGGTTCGCATAGACCTAGCCTTAAAAAAGGTCTTACAAAAGCCGGAAATGTCAGGAAGGATGGTGGAGTGGGATTGAAGTTGACGGAGTTTGATGTCAGATTTGAACCTCGGAAGGTACTAAAGGGCCAGATACTCGTAGCTTTTGTTCAAGAAGCACCAACAGTTCCTGATAGCAAGTTTGTTGAAGAAATATGGAAAGTATTTATTGATGGAAGTTCCACGAGTGGAAAGGTTGGTGTAGGCATACATATGCAGGGGCCCGGTGGAATCGTGATAAATCAAGCTGGGCGGCTATCTTTTACTATAACCAATAATGCGGCAGGGTATGAGGCATTCATTATTGTGCTCAAAATAATATGAGTAATAAATCCCGACCGTGCCCGTATTTGTAGTGATTCAAAGCTAGTAGTGAACCAGCTGGGGGGAGGATATGCAACTAGGGATCCATCCATGCAGTAATATTTGGTGGTGGTTAAAGAATTGATAGAGAAAATCAAGGCTCTTGGGACAAAGCTAGAAGTCCTCAACATTTCAAGATCTTATAATTATGAAGCGGACTGATTAGCAAAGGCAGCCTCAGACCCAAGTGGAGAAAACTTGATATCTTGTACAATTGCGAAAATCACAAAGCTGACTGTGCCACTTCATGAGGTACTTGTTTTAGAGACTAAAGAAGATCTTGCGACTGAAGAATGGTTCGATCTAATTAAAAAATGTTTGGTCCACTCAACTTTGCCAGAGGATCAAATTGAAGCTCAAAAAATTGTGAGAAAATTCTTTCAATACTCAATGATCGGGGATCAGCTATATCAACGGTCCTTATCTCACCCATGGAAAAAAGTCTTGGCAAAAGAGACGTGGACTATGTTTTGAGGGAAATTCATGAAGGAATTTGTGGTGGACATGAGAAGAAGGACTCCGTTGTAAGAAAGGCTCGCCTTCAAAGGTTTTATTGGCCCACAATGGAGTTAGACGCGAAGGAAATGGTGTAAAAATGCCGAGCATGTCAAGCTTATGCTCTAAATATAAGAGCCCCGCCCACTGAGATGACGGTTATCAAAGCGGTTTGGCCTTTTCAACTTGGGGTGTAGATATAGTAGGACCCCTTCCTCTGGCGCAATATCAAAAGAAATGGATTATAGTAGAGATCGATCATTTTTCAAAATGGGTAGAGGCCGAACCTATATCAACTATATCAACTAACCAAGTAATCCAATTCTTTAACAAGAATATCATTACCAAGTTTGGTATTCCACATACAATTATAACTGACAATGGAACTCAATTTCAGTGTGAGGCTTTTAAGGCTTATTGCGAAGGCTTACGCATCAAATTAAGGTTTTCCTCTGCATCTTATCCATAATGCAATGGCATGACTGAAGTCACAAACCAAACTATCATTGATGGAGTATAAACCAGAATTCTCAACAATGGATCAACATGGGTGGACGAGCTTCCTCATATTCTATGGTTGTACCGAATGACACCAAGAACAGAAACAGGAGATATTTCATTTGTTCTAAATTATGGAATAGAGGCAGTCGTACCGGTAGACATTGGACGCCAGCGAGCGAGTGTCCCACTATGTTAGCCAAGAAGATAATGCAGTCAAATTGAGAAGTAATATCTAGATGCTCTTGCAGGACTGCGTGAACTCGCATATTAAAGAATGGTAGCTTACAAATAAAGAATAGCCTCGGTCTTTAACAAACACATCAAACCCTGGACCTTCCAAGTCGATGAATTGGTGCTTGGGAGCACAGAGGCTTCAAGAATAAAGATCGATCAAGGAAAATTTGGGATCAATAGGGAAGGGCCATTCAAAGTAATTCAAAAGATTGGCTCAAATACTTATGAAATTCAAGATTTAGAAGGCAAAGTTTTACCTCGAACTTGGAATGCGAGAGCATTGAGGAAGTTCTATGTTAGTAAATGAAAAGGATGTAATTGATTATTCAGATTAATGAAAACTCTTTTAAAACATATGTTCTTTGTTTATTGAACGATCTTATTCAAAAGAGAAAGCTTATAAAGGCCCATTGAATAATGATTATCTTTTTAATGGGATGTTATAGCCTGTTATTAGTTCAACAGAGAGAACCTAAAAGGTTCCCATTGAATAAGCTGAGCGAACCTAAAGGTTCCCATACCATAAAAATAAGGAGAAGACTAAAATTCATTAATAAAGTTAATGAGTACTAAATTACAAATATATGTGTAACTAAGGAGGAGTAGAAGAGGCTTCATCATTAATCTCTTCAAATTCAGATAGGTGCGAGGTCATCCAGGAATGGTAAGATAACGCCTTAGTTTCTTCTTCTTCTTCACCCTCATCCTCATCAACTTCTTCCTTATTTATATTGGCTTGGTCAAGATCACTAAAGAGCCACTCATCATCTCTCCAAAACTGCATAGGGTCACCTAGACCGGGCTCTACAAGTAAAGCGAGGGGATCCAGGTTTGCTTCGGGAAATAACTCCCTCACTTTGTTAAGGAAGTTGATGCTGAAATTGACGCGGTACCAGTTCCATTGCTCCATTATCCTTGGCTCTTTCTTTTGATAGTGATGTTTCAAGGCTCGATAGTGAGATTGAGCAGATACAGCAGCACGATCACTGTTCAATTTTGCAGCATCGGTCTCCTTCAATTTGATGGATATGTTAGCCTCGTTCTCCTTCAAACTTTAGTTGGCCTCGGTTAAGACTTTGACTTCTTTCTCAAGGTTTTCCAGGCATTTATTTCTCTCAGCCAGCACAGTCAACCGATCTTCCTCAGCCTTCATAACAACCTCGCGAGCATGGGCTAAGTCTTCTTCCAGCTTAAATTTACTTTGGGCAAGCTCTTCTTTAATTTGCAGTCTCGGTAAGTTCTGCCATGGCAACTTCCTTTATAGAAGAAACACATTTGTTTTCTTCCATTGGTGCTTTCGTTTCCTCGATCAAAGCTTTAATCTTTGCACCCTTCGCTTTTATTTTTTCCTTCAGAAATATGAAATGAGAAAAGCACTGGAAACAAGGGGAATTTTAATTTAACAAATTGTATTTTATGCTCAAATATATCACACTTTTATAAAGTTTACCTCTAGCAGATGGGCTCGATGGCGGGTGTCAATCTTCTCAGTACTTTTCTTCTTCAACGAAGCCACCTCAAAGGGTAAGCGAGTGAGAGCTCTAAACTTTGAAACGAGCTTATCATCATCTAGTTTCAAATTTGATCCTAGCTCGACTTCCCAAGCCTAAAAGAAAGAAGTGGCAGTGAGAAATGATAAACATACAGTACAAATAAATTCCCTATCTAAATGAGTCATACCTCAAAAATGTCGGTCGGGTTACATCAAGATATTTTCATCCTTTTGCTAGGAGGTAAAGGCACTTCTACGCTATTCTCCAATGGCTTTTTCATCCCTCCAAAAGTAAGCACTTCGATCGTAAGGGGCTCCAGCGGGACTTGCACCTCTTTTTCTATCACTGGAGATTTTCCTTTTGCAGCTCACAATACCTCACTAGCTTTGATCGAGCTGCCAATTTCAACCACATTTATGGCCGGTGTTGAAGCACCTTGTTCAGTCTCCACCGCCTCAGTCCTGGTACCCTCTTCCACACTTCCTTTCTCAGTCTCAGTATTTGCAACACTTTGGTTCATTCCTTTTTAAGCTTCCTCTACCTTCGATGGTTCGGGTTGATAATTCTCCACATCCTCAAGCACGTCACCTGAGGGAGTTCAGTTCTCAGGGATAACAGTAGCAGTCTCGCCCACTCCGGCCAAAGTAACTCCTCGCCTTCTTTCCTCTCTTTTTTATCATGGCTGCTAGCAAAGAGTGGAATGACACAAGGTTAGACATTCTTACATAAAAAGTAAAATAGTCAAAAGGAATTAAAGATTGAATTTAAGAAATTTACTTGGCTCATTGCCTATGTGAAGTAAATCCACTATTCGAGGTGAGGTTTCGACGTATTTATACTATGAAGGATTATTAAGCACACGCACAACATCCATCCAATTCAATCTATTTACTTCCATCTGGTCAAGATAGTGCATTGCTTTCCCTTGCAACTCAACCAACCAACCATCCTCTTTCCAAGAAGATGGATTTCCGTGCACCCGGTCCCAAGCAGTGGGGAAAGGGAATCCCTATTTGAAACATAGCATTTTTGTGGACATCCTTTGTACCCTCATTTAGATGAACCCAAAACCATTTAGATTTTGGGAAGTGAACGGACTCCTTCTTCTTCAATATTGGTCTCAATTTTAGGCGAGCCGAAGAAAAATACAAGAGATTTCCCCCTTTGGTTTGGATAGGTTGAAGAAACGTCTAAACACCATTCCGTCTAGCCAAATTATCAAGTCCTTGCACAATTTATCTAAAAGGAGTCATTCTAAAAGTGAGTTTGGGGTTAATTGAGGTGGGCTAATACAGAACTCCCTCATTATGTCTGTAACGGCTCGACTACAAGGCATACACAACCCCCATTCAATATGTTGAATGTATACGGCCATGGAATTCTCAGGTTGCTTGTCAACTGTATCCTCCGGGGTAGGAACTGAACCTAAAAGGCCCTGTTTCAAACACAAAATGTTCATATAGTGTTCTACTTCTTCCACTGTAATGTCAGAATGTACTAGAACATTGGATTTAGGGTTTATTTCTGAAATTTTGGGCCTATTTATAGAAGGCTCAGGATTAAAGAAGGATAGGCCAAAATCGACAGGTGGAAGGTTCGCAAGTGTATAAGGGATAAGAATTCTTGAGAGATTTGGGGAAATGGTTGAGGAAGGGTTACTAGGAGTTGCTGTGGAGGGCCCTACATTTTCCCCCTCATGAAAAGACCTCAAAGGAATGGCATTAATGGGGTGTGCAGAATGGACGGAACTATTGTGCATGTCTTTATTAAAGGAAGAATCAGAAGAAGATGAGGAAGAAGAAACTATAAACCTATTCATGATGGAATTTGAGAAAGCTTACCGAGAAATTTGTGGAAGAAAGGATGCGAAAGATAAGAGAAAATAGCAGAGGAAAGTTTAGAACACGTAAAGAGAAGAAAGAAGTGATTTGGGGAAAAGAGACATTTGAAATTCAAAAAGTATAATGATTACATGTTTAACTACGGGGAATACAAAGGGACAGCTTGTTGAACAAGTTAGGCAATCAAAGGACACGTGTGAAAGTCACGCACGGTACAAAATGTTTAATATTTATGTAAAGGAAATAAAGAGCGAATGAGAGGTAAAACATTTGATGCACAAAACGGTCGGTCTTTTTAAAACAACAACTTCGGTCAACAACAACATTGAATATAATAGCCAAACACAATCCCTCGGTCGGTACATTTCATGGCTCTCATTAAGTGTCGGTCTTTTTAACCGACCCTATCGACTTTACCCAGAAGCAAGCCCTCTTTGCAGAACCCTACAACAAGATAGCGACGACCGACCCTTAAATCGCACAATATCGGGGGAGGGACATTGGATAACAGAGTATATACATATATACTATAGGCCCATGAGCCCATAACGCAGCCCAAAAAGCAAAGAACATGTGGCTTCCACAGAGAGAGCCACATGACAGTCACTCAAATACAGAAAAGAGCAGTTAGAACCGTTACAAACAGGCTCATTAAGGCTCAATTATAACTCCCACATTCATGACAACGGTTATATGGTCTCATATATAAAGCCTGGAATACTCAACCAGCAAGGCACGAAAACATATACACAAACTTTCTACCAAGTTGTTACTTATTAATCGTTTCCCCCGTTAGCTGACTTTAGCATCAGAGTGGCTACGTCGGAAAGATCTGACCTAGTCCTCTAATTTTGATTGTCTTGTAGGTGCTTGGAAGTTTGGATCACGCGACATCAAGTATTTCCAGACTATATTGCCACTTAATGGTCAACCATTTTACACTGATTCAACATGGCCGGATAAATATTAACAAACTTTTATTTACAGTATTAGACGGTAGACACTCTAAGTTACCATTAAGAAATAACCATAGGAGAAATACGAAAAAAACAAATTGAAATAGTCATCCGCCCAATCATGAACATGACTATGAACTAAAATTTAATGGACGGAAAAATGGTACAAAAGTAGTTCTCATTTCATCGTCCGCCCATTCGATATTTCCCCACCATTCTTCGTCTACTTCAATCACCATTTCATTTGTCGCTACACTATCAAGGTTTAGTGGAAGCTCTCTAAGCAATGAACAATGTACTATCTTCATTTTCTTCGGGCACAGTGCCTTCCAACATATGCTCTTCAGTTCTGGTAAATTCTCTAACTCAAGAATATCAAGTTTTACGAACGGATCTATCAATTTATCACCCAACTCCGCAAGGCTGATTATCTCTTTCATTTGCTCACACCTTCTCACCCTCAGAATCACTAGATTTCGAGCTAGCATGAGCCACGTCAGCTCTTGTAAACTTGAGCAACTCTCTATGGTTACTTCTTGAAGTCTTTTAAAGCTTCTCCTTTTAAGTAACTCCAAATAGTGCATGCCGATACCGAGAGTCCATATTTTTTCAACTTAATGGATTTCCAAAGTCAGTAGATTCTTCATAGCAATTATGGGGAGAAATATCAAGTGACTCTAAACCCCAAAACATTTCAAGGGATACAGATTGAGTCCAACTTGTCAATTTAGGGCTGCTGAAAAACTTTTCAAGTGCAGAAGTAGAAGTAATTGTAACACTCAGTACTTGGAGATTCTTCAAGTTCATTATTGGATCGATATCCATGTTCCCAATAGATAGAATGTCATCTCTTAATTCCTCGACGGAAAATCCACAGCAAAACATTTTTAAAATTTGCAACGAAGGCAAGTTATATATCAATTGCTTGGGAACCACACGCAGTTGACAATCATGTTCCAAGTTCAAACACTTCAATTTCGTTAAACTATTCAACTCAATCGGTAACCTATCAATGCACGTGTGCAACAAATTAAGATACTGTGACGAAGCCAGATTTGAAATCTCTCACGGTACTACTCTGCCCCGTTATTTGACAAAACTAGAACTGTTAGTGCATCCATAAATTGGGAAAATTCACCTTTGATAGAAAAAAGTCCTTGAAATCTTTAAAACTTAATTCCTGATTCGATGATCGATGTCTAAGAATTTGAAAGGCTCCCACATATCATCTAAAAAGAGAAGAAGCTTTTTTCGCACAAAAATTGAGTTAGGGTGTCAGATTTCTTACGGAAGCTTCTCTGAACCAAATTTTAATTCAAAAACCCCAATTATAATTCGCCATGTCATCCAGAATCTTCTCTATAGATATATCTTTCGATACTGTAACCCAAATCACGGGATCAAAATGATGAGGAGTTATGGCTAATTTGTTCAAGATTTGTAGTTTTACCAACTCCCCCATCGCCGATTAGAGCAAAGATTCTCAATTTTTCACCCATGAGGTTGTTCCATATCAAGTTTACAGTGGTGCACCTACTATTGTTGATAAAGACTGCATTTGTATATTTGATGAAGAAAAAGAAAAAGAAGAAGAAGAAATCAAGAGAATCACTAAAACCCGGTCATTTTTAGGAACTCACTTCATTAATTGAGAAAGAAGCAATTCCATATTACAATAAATGAATGGCTAAAAATCGCCTGGGTTTTACTTAATATTGCCGGGGTTTTCTTATTTATAAATGTGGGAAGGGTAAAATTGTAATATCAGGTCAAACTTTGAGTTAAGTGTAAAATCGTAAGATCATGTAAAATTTTAGACCGTAATAAGTAAAACTATGATTATTAGGATAACTTTAATGAATGGAGATAGACTGTTTATTCATCGGCAGTGACTTTGAGCAAAAACAAACAAGAACAAGAAAATAGAAGGTCCACAACATGTGAAGCTTATCCAGTTGGTGTTGGTGATGGCTCATAGAAAGGTGAGTAGCTAGGATTGGGTTTGTTGAACAATAATAGCATCTTTAGCAGCTTGTCTACTCCACAAATTGTCTTGACACATAATAAGTGTATAATTACACTTATTATCATTATAATTTTACATAATAAACACTGTAGTTTTAGTCATTTTTATACTTCATATAAAAGATTTCACGTGGTATGTAGTTGTTTTTGATGCAAATGCAGATACTAGGTAAATCTTGGGAGTAAAATGACCTAAAGTGGAATTCTATGAAAAAAGAGTGAAAATGGTGCAAAACGATGCGTGGAACTTAAAGATTTGGCTTAGGATCAAAGCTGTCGAAGATCGGTGAAATTATAAGAAGAATTCTGAGTAAAACTCAATTCACGGTCACGACTTGTTTACTTCAGAAGCAGAAGATTGCCAATCAAAGATTCATGGTCGTGACATGTATATCGCGGTCGCGACATGGATGGTTTTCTGGTATTATCTTTTTAACTAACAACCGCCAGATAAGCATGATCAACCGCCATCAACCGCCATTAACTACAAAAGAACAGACTCCTATCAGGAGTCAACCAATCATAAAAAGGTGCTTATCCATTGTGGATTATATCAAAGCTTCTCAACCAATCACAATGGAGAGATGCAATCTTTCACCAATGGACACAACCCTTCATTTGGATAGACGTAACCCTTCGAACTCTGTAAATAAGGCTCCAATCCTCTTCAATTTCATGCATTCAAGAATTGCAGTGGGAGAGTGTGGCATAAAGTGGAAAAAGTGAGAGAGAGATATAGTGTGTGTGTAGATAGAGTCGCTACATTCTTAAGTGTTAGCGAGAAAATGTTTAAGTGATTCAAATCCTTATTTTGATCACTAGATTTCTCTATATTCTCGAGCAGTTGTTGTATAAGTGTACTTGCAAATCACTTATCAATAAAAGTTTTCATTCTTCAATATTCATTTATTTTATATTCGCAAAGAATAGCATCTCAGCGGAGGTTCGGTACGGGCCAAGACCGAATTCAAAGCAGACGTAAGAATTGTGGGAATTGACGACTCCCATTAAATAGTGGATACGGTTTGATCAACTTTAGCTTTCACTTGCATACCTTACAACTTTGCTTTGCTTTCTACTTATACTTTCTATTTCAAAGTTTATGATATGTCTATGTGTCATAATGCTTATTTCATGCTAAGTTTTTTATGTTAATCAAGTTATATGCATTGGCGTTAATTTTAAGAGTAGTTTCAGGGTTAACAATATCGTGTATAATCACTGGATCTGTGATATAACACTATTTAGTGAGTCAAAATTTTTGGAATGGTAACTTACTAAATGTGGCTATGTGAGAGCGACCCGTACTAAGCATAGTATTGACGTTGTCCAGGTTTATATAATAGTCTTATCTCATTTGCGCTAGGATTAGAAAAGTTATTTCATGTGTTGCTCTGTGGTGAATCACTAAACATCTGAGTGTGTTGAACCGAGTTTGTTAGATTAGTCTAGTGCATCGTAGCATTTTTGTTGAACTTGCATGTTTTCTTTGCCATACTTGTTCGTACTGAAAATCTATGTATTTAGAATCTCTCATCTATCACACATCTATATTTACTCATTCTTCATTCTAACCCTCCTATCCAAAAATATCAATACATATTATTTTCTTTATCCTTTTTCCCTATTTTATCTTTAAAGCTAGTCCTTCCCTGTGGGATCGATATCTTTTAAAACTACATCGCAACTGTATACTTGCAATTATCATCATTTTTCTATTTGATAAGAGGTATCGATAACACCTATATTTTTTATGAACAAGTTTTTGGCACCATTGATATATAGCCGAATCTTGTGAACAAACTATTAAACTTAATAGTAGAAAAGTGGCGAAAAGTAGTCGCTTAAAGGAGAGTGGCATTCCCAAGTATTTGATTGGAAACTGCTCAACACAACAGCCAAATTGAGAAGCAAAGCCGCATAGGCTGCTGTGATCAACATGAATACCCAGAAGCGAACTCTTTTGAAAATTAATTCTGAGCCCTGAGATTAATTCAAAGCATCTCAAGATGCGTACAAGAGCGGAGATGACTAATTCATTCGCCTGAAGGAAGCAAATAGTATCATATGGAAACTGCAGCAGAGAGATATCTGGAAGAGAATCATCTAAATGGAAACCCGGAATTAGGCCTTCATGAATACTAGCCTTGAATAACTGCTCCAAACCTTCCACTTCTAGGACAAAAATGAAGGGAGATAGGGGATCTCCTTACTTAACACCTTTCTGCAGACAAATCGGGTTACTCAGGGAGCCATTGATAAGAATAGAAGTCGTGGAATTTTTCTGAAAATTCGAAGGCTGAGAAATCCTTTTCCTATCAAAACCCATTGCCAAAAGTACTACATCTATATATGGCCATGAGATACTATCAAATGCCTTATGGAAGTCGAGTTTGAGGATAAGGCAAGATCGTCATTGCTTGTGAATCGCGCTAACCACTTTCGAGGCAAGAAAAGAGCACTCATGAATGCTTTTGCCTTTAATGAAAGCAACCTGATTTTCAGAAATCAGACCAGGTAAGATTGGTTGAAGATTGCGGGAGAGTATCTTCACCAAGATCTTGTAAATTCTGTGTATTAGAGCAATCGAACGGAAGTTATTCAAACATGAGGATCCCGGAACTTTTGGAATGAGTATGGTGTGGGAGGTTTTCATCGCTTGGGGTATGTGAGATGAATGGTGGAATGTGCGGAGAATGCTCATGATTTCAGCTTTAAGATACTCCCAAAATCTTTTATAAAAGAAAAAGTTGTAACCTTCCAACCCAGGGGCTTTATTTTCATTACAAGAGCAAATCGCTGCCCATGCCTCTTCTTCCAAGAAAGGCGCAATCAAATTGATGTTAGAATCCTCTGAGACCATGGCAAAGTGTAACTTCCGTAACAAAAATGGAAAAACCCGTGACTTTGAAAATAGATTCGAATAGAATGATCTAATAGCTGTTATTATAGAAGGAGCATCATAAAGAAGATATCCATCAATCTCAAGTTGGGTAATCATATTGTTTCTGTAATGAGTTGAAGCCGAGCGATTGAAAAAGGTTGTGTTCTGATCTCCCAAAAGTGTCCACTTTATCCGAGACTGCTGATGTTTAATATTCTCAAGATTTTTTTGATGTTGGAGTAAGGCCATTCTTAGCTGCTATAATTTTGAAATGCCGGCTGATGAAAGAGGCCTTATGTTGCTACTTAAAGTAGCTGCCAGAATTTTCATCTCAAGATCCGTAATCCGCGCCTCCAATTTTTCGAAATTTACAGCATGCCACGAGCGAATACAAGAGCTCAGTTTCCTTAATTTGAAAGATAGGTCACGACTACAGTGGGCTGCACAGATCAAGCTCCATTTAGACCTAATGAAAGTCAAGAAATCAGGGTGATCCCACCAATAGTTTAATGATCAAAAAGGTTTCCGGCCATTGTTAGGTACATCATGAGAATGGAATTAAATCAGTAGATGATCAGATAAAGTGGTATCTAATGTAGATAGGGAAGCGGCAGGCCATATATCAGAAATTCCAAAGGATATAAGTACTCTATCAATCCGGGAAAAAGAGTTATTGTTGGCCCAAGTGTAGTTGCGGCCATGAAGGGGAAGATCGATAAGTTCGCTCTCATTCATGAAATATCTAAATCGATCCATTGACTGTGTAGCATGGCCTCCTGAGCGTTCTGATGCAAACAACACCTTGTTAAAATCGCCACAAAATCAAAATACGAGTAAATGGCCTTATGAGAGGCAACAAATCCAACCACATTTGATTCCTTTCTGACCCTATAGTTGATCCATTTAAGGCTACGATATGAATATCCACAGTAGAAGAGACAAGATGGAAAATGGACCATCTCTCTGAGGAAGTCACCAAGTTAACATTCGAGAGAATCGTGTTCCACGAAAAAGTAATACCTCTCGAAAGGCCTTATGAAGGAGAGTAGTGAAATGAGAAATCATTTTGGCCCTAGAAATTCTTAATAATGCCGTTACTAACATCCTCAATTTTTGTTTCCATCAAAGCCCAAAAATGCACATTGTGTTTCCTGAAGCAAAAATGAATAAAAGATTATTTGGCACTGTCATGAATGCCACCCCGACAATTCCAACTTATAAAAGATAAAAGACATCTAAGATTATGGAAAACCTTGAAAAATTGCGCTGTTCAAGAAGATGAACTCTCATCTAATGCCTTTAGAATTATCTTTTTATTCCTATCTCTGAATAACCCAAGTTTCTTTCCAAACTCAAAAGTGAGCCGATTCTCATTATCTGTCGATTTGTGCGAGAGCTTCTGAAGAATGATTTTGTTCATGTTTGAGATGTCAGGCCCAGATGAGGTTGTGAGGCTATTAGTTGGGATAGGATTTGGGGATGGTGGCTGTGAAACTCTACTGCTTCCTACCAACTCTGTGTTATGGCCATTATGAGTAACATGGGTATTAGAAGGATTGTTGCAATGAGTTGCAACATTATCCAAAGGAGACTCTGAAACATGAGAGGCGCTACTGGCTGGGAGATCAGAGGCAACAGGATTCTCCATGAAACCCACCGAATGATCAAGCCTTGTTGTCTCTGAAGTAAATGAGGTGGAGTTGAGCACTGGACCATTGCAACAGGCAACTGCTTGGCGAAATGAAATGTGAACTGATATAACAGTGTCTGCCACTTGTAAATAAATAGTTTGATTCTTAAGGGGTAAGGGGACTGAGATGAGATAGGAAACAATGTCTAAAAGGTCTGGGCGATCAAAGTTAAAATCAATAGACACAAGTTTCCCACACAACGAAGTCAAATGACGAATGACAAGTTCCGAGATAAGAGCCGGAGGTAAACCCAAAAAATCAGCATGCATGAGGCACTCATCCGGAACAAAGTCAGTTGGAAACGAACCAACTTCAGAAATCAAATCCTGAAGTGGTAACTAATCCGCTTCAATAAAACTGTTCATGGCATCATTGGAGAAAAAACACATGACGACCCGATTGCCACCTGTTGGTGCAACAAAATCGATCGCGAAATCGCTATTCCTAACCAAATAAAACAAGTCAGGAATGGTAGAGATATTCCTGACCTTGACTAAACATGCGCGTGACAGCCAAGGAGCAGATTGAGTGTTCGGGTTTAAATCAACCGTGATAGGTTGAGTGCCATTAACAACATCCACATAAGAGCGCTGGTCTCTAGATGATTCTCGGAAAAATTTCTGATGTTTAGGTGGAGTTGCTGTCTGTTTTGGGGCTTGATGAGGGCTAAGGTTGCGGCGTGAGTATCTAGCTTTGTAGGCGCGCATTCTGATTGCCCCAATACAGACCAAGTTCATGCGATAAAGGACCTCATGCAGTGGCTAATATATATTCAAACTTTATTATCGGAGTGGCCATGCCGGCACACCCGGCCTAGTCATCTGACACTTTAATTGTTTTATAGGCTTATCGGATTCTACAATCGCGACGGGCCTATTGATACTTTGTTTGACATGAAAGAGAAATACTTGAAAATTTTCAACGAAGCATCATATAGTTCAAGCCGAAAAATAGTCTATACTTTCTGAAATATTTTCATGATTGATATATTTTATTACAAGACGTGGCAGCATAAAAAAAAAAAGAAAAAAGGTCACTTGATTCACATAATTAATATTCTATAGAAATACATTAGAAATGAATGAAAAGTATGAAATATGATAAGAATCTTGCAATGAATTCATCATAGCTATTACTATTTAACCTCTCGTAGAATAGTTTATTGAATCTTTTCATTATTAATGAAATAGTTAGCACATGAGATATTATTTATTTTATTGAAATAGAATTATTTCCACTCTTTAGATGGTAGTATTTAAACATTTTATGAAATAGTTAATTCTTTTAACTAAATATGTCACAAAAGTAGAAGTAAATATTATAAATAATGATTTAGTGGTTTTGAGTACATAATATCTAGGAAACATCATATTGAATTAGATCCGTGACTGTACCAAACTTGCATGTTACTATGACATGGGTTGGTCCACGTTATCTCCTTGGATTTGTTGGGCATTATTTTTTAATCATGGAGAAAGCATAGTAATTTTGCTGGTTGCCAATTTAGAAAAATTATATTCTCCTTTTCACCATAAATTGTGGAGGTTTAAGAGCATTTGATATTATAATGCAATTATAGTATTACATTATCAATGGGTCCAAGGGAAATTTCATCAATAATTATCTCATGTTGTCCTACAGGCTAAAGGCTTGGCACATGGTAGTTGTCAAGTCATCTACTTACTAAGTATAGTGATGTGAAAAAAATTCACATGGAAAATAACGAATTTATAGTGTAAGACATAAAAGATAAAAATGAAAATTCTTTTAAATATACTAAACAGCAAAAGAATATAGATTGATATTCCATCACCAATCAATCAATTAGAATACTCGGAATTACCAATGAAACATGAGTTCGTTTTTTTAAAGATAAAAACCTATGAGGAAGGAAAAGAGAGAGACGATAGTGCCAATTACGATGGTTTCTCCAATTACATAGCAAAAGCTAAGGGCCATACCACACAACGTTGATCATCACCTTAACCCAAACCAGAAAACTGTCCCTAAAGCTTATATATTATATATTCTATTAAAAATAAAAGTGATAGTTAATGTGAGTATCACATGGTTCAAGTACAAGATAGTAGCAAGTCTGGGTTAACAAACAAATCCAAAATTGATTAGCTAATCGGGTGTCGTTTACACCAGAACAAAAATCAACATAAATTCAAACTTGAAACTAAAGGATCCTTTGTTGACAAAAATCCTAGCCCCAAGCCGCAACTCACTACTGCTACAACCAGCCGTCAGCCGTTCAACGTGATCCCAGTCACCAACAACCATGACATTTCTTTGTACCACCAGCCACCACCAACCTAATCTCGCCAGTGAACGTATATTCAAACCCTCCCTAGCCAAAAATCACCAAAACATCCTATGATCAATACCTCAAGAAACCTCTCCAAGACAAATGTACTTTCACAGTTTTCCGAATTCTGATGATAGATCAGCCACGAAAAGCATTTTCTTGAAATATGGAGTAATAGGAGATGTTTACATGGCCAAAAAGAGGAAAGCGAGGAATAAAGTTTTCCATGGTTTCTCACTATGGAAGGCATTGAAGGGAATTGTCATCGAAAACATAACCGCGAAGGCGGAATTACCGGTTAAAATTTTCTCGAATTCGAATAGGATCTTCTCAAGAACCATTGATAGGTTTCAAAAGGAATTTATTTCACAAATAAAACTTACTTGGAATATCTCTTTAAGAGACAACTGTAGTAAAAGTTCTCAAGTGGAAGCTCTCCAATCTCACGTGCACGAACTCCTATCGAACCGGGACCAGTGCTAGCCGTAAAGATGAAGAACAAGAGAGAACACTCCAAGAAAAACCAAAATCCCCTCATACACCATAGATGAGAAAAATGTGTATACGAAAAGGCGACTACTCACGTTTTTCGTTTTTCCTTCTTGTGTTGGATTAGAATTCCATTAGGTTTTTTTTGGTTTTTAATTTTGTTTTTATATCCTAATTAACTAATTAGGTTTTAGATTAATTCTAATTATAAATTGGTCCTTTTTAAATTAGTAGTTTAATAATTAAACCCCTTAGTTTAATTCCTTAAATAAATTTAAATGCCATCTTTTATAATTTACAATTTAACCTCTTGAACAAAATTAAAACCTTACATTTAATCAAATTTAATGTCATACTATGTATATTAATTCAATTAACTTAATTAGCTAATTAATTATTTTAGCATGACAATTTTATTGATTAAATTTATTCAATTAAATTATTTAATACATAAATTTATTTAATTATTAATTAAATAAATTCCATATATGAATACATTTAATCAACTTAATTTTACTTTAATGAATAACATAAAATACATTATATTATACCATTAACTAAATTTGCATTCATGAAAGGAAGAAGTATTCACGATTGCTCTTTTCTAGCCTTGGAAATCATAAACAAATTCCACTATCGTCATATCTCATGTTTGGTCCTCAAGTTAGATTTCCGAAAAACTTTTGATTGTGTATCTTGGGTATATATTGATGCGGTACTAGCCAAGATGGAATTTGATAAGAAATGGATTTCTTGGTTGTCTAATTGTCGCAAATCGTTAACTATTTCTATCCTAGTATACGGTACTCCAACTAGTCCATTTCAGATTCAAAAAAGGGAGTAAAACAAGGTGACCCGCTCTCACCCTTTATTTTCGTCTTGGTGGTGGAAGGCTTGAAATGAATGTTTGATGAGAGTATCGAAATGGGGTTGCTGCCGCGTTTTGAAGAAGACTTATCTATGCCTAATGTTTCATTTATCCAATTCATAGATGATACACTTTGTTTCCTTCCGCCTCGCTTGGATGCTATCCCAAATTTTCTACATGTTCTTAAATGCTTTGAGGTCATATTCGGGCTTTGTATTAATTACCACAAAAGCACACTTCTAGGTATTCATTGCTCCAATGCACTCTTATAATCAAGTGCTGCTCTTTTGGGATGTTGAGTGGAAAACTTTCCTATCACTTACTTGGTTCCCCACTTTGCATTAATTAGGCCTCTAGCAAGTTGGGATCCCCTTGTTAATAAGTTCAAGAAATGTCTAGCTAATTGGAAGGGACGTTGTCTATCATACGCGGGTCGCTTGACGTTAATCAAGTCGGTTTTATCATTTATTCCAATCTATATTATGTCAATCTATAAGATGCCATCGTCTATGAATGTAGTTTTGACTAAGTTATTGAGGAATTTCGTATGGCATGGAGATTCTAACTCTTCTAGAATTTACAAGATTAGTTGGGAAACTATCAAGTTACCTTATCATCTTGGGGGTTTTAACTTTAGAGACTTTTCTTTGATAAATTGCAGCTTACTTTTTAAGCGGATGTGGAAGATTGAGGGACTAATCGAAGCACTCCTTGGTTTTCTCATTGTGTTGCTAGTAAAGGATTTGAATCTTGGTCGGATATCATAAATATGGATAATACCTACTTGTCACCGTTTTAGAAGAATATTATGTCTTGTTGTTCTCAGAACTAAGCGTTTTGAGAACTATTTTCCACCCATTGTTGTGTGACTATTAGTAGTGGAAATTTGGCTTCTTTTTCGAATGATAATTGAACTTCGAATAAGCCACTATGTTCTCTCTTCCTAGACCTATACTCCTTGTGTAATAATAAGAGATGTTTCGCAAGTGTTGGTTGTTTGGCAATTTTTTCCACGAATGCATATTGTCGACCATTTTGGAAGCACAATCTTTGAATTACCTTCCATGAACGCTACTATCACTTGCGTCATTGGATAGCAACAGAAGTCCCCGCTCTATTCAACCTGGTCACTATATCTACTGTCACTTCGTTCCATGCCACTGCTGTCACTAAATTTGCTGCATCTAACCCGCCTGTCACCTTTGTTAATGTGGCTGCTACCATTGTCATTGATGCCGCTTTTAATTCTACCACTGGTGCCACTATTTCACCATTGCAGCCTCGATTTAGCATAGCTGATGATAAGTTCTACTGGGATGATGGTTGTGACAATCAATTCTCAACCACTTCATTTTACAAATTATTCTAACGTGCTCCGCGCTGGACAATGCCGAGACTTGATTTCACTATCATTTGGTAAGCATGTCTCATACCAAAAGTAAAATTTTTTTGTTAGATGCTTTTCCATGATTAGCTTCCAACTAGATCATTTTTACTCTCCTGAGGCTATAATTTAATTGGTGATGCCACTTGCCATTTTTGTAATGAAATTGAAACAATTGATCACTTACTTCTCTTATGTAACTCAAGTCTCTGTGTTTGGACTGAATTTCCAAAATGGTTAGGGACACCATTACTGATTCCAAGTAATCTCATTGAATTCTTTGACATTTGGCAAGCACTTTTTACGCCCGGGAAGTTATATGGAATTTTGGACATCTCTTTGGTTTATAATCACTTGGAATCTTTGGAAATGATGGAATAAATTGGTGTTTGAGGGAGCATATGATCAAGCTCACATCTTTATTTCGAGCATTAATTATTGTTGGTTTTTATTTCATTGTAATGGGCGGAACTTTTGTATTTCGATCTTGGATTTGTTTGTTAGAATGTTAACTTTTTTCATTAATAAAAGATGGGTGGGAGTTTTATAGGAAAGGGTGGAAACCAACCTAGTTGGGGACTACGCCCCGAAATTTTCTCCCATCTTGACCTTTTAGCTTTCGGAGAGTCACATTGACTTTTTGGGATTTTTTAAAAAAAACTAAATTACTTGGAGTTAGATTATTCAATTACATTGACTTGACATGTCAATTAATTAATAATCGATTCTTCATCAAGTCTTGTAACTTGCATAGATAAGAAATCCCAGATTAGTAGTTCTAAGCGCACGATCCTTTAGGTTTGTCCATATGTTGGCAATAGGATTCACCCATAGACTGTAAGCGGATTCTAGCAAACCATTACAGCCCCCAATTGGGATAGAATACAGCCGTCTATTAAAGATACTGAACCCAATAGTTATCTCACAAAGTCCTTTGCTAGCTGACATCAATATGATGGATAGGAGGCATGGTGCTTATCACCCCTTATGTAGTTCATTGTATTTCTTGATCTAGAATAAAATGATAAAATAGGTCAATGAATTATTAGACGTCCTCATCACTTTTATTCATAAAGTGGCTGGTGATTCATTTCGAATTATCAAATCGAATCGCAATCCTATCACTTCAACACTACTACTAATGTGGTCATGAAATATACTGAGCATACCTGTACTTGTAATCCAATAGTTAAGGACTCCTTAGTAATATATAAAGTCCGAGGATAACTGAAACCTACTCAGCAAATTGTTTATGACATACAACCATATGACTTTGATATGTGGAATGGTCCAGCCCCATGTTTTCAACATGTGCCCATGTTCATGATCCACTTTACCAAGTGACATACAACTACATTGCAATAGATCATCCAACATACAAGTCTTCATTTCATTCATTCCCATTATTAAAATAGACTTCGAACATTTATGATTATCAATCAATGGATACTCTACGCATATTAAAGGCATAAATGTAGTAGATTATTACCTTTGTAATGTGACATTGCATGAACCAATGCCTTTAGAACTAGGGCACATCAACAATTCCAACAATCTCCCACTTGAACTAGTTCACAGTAGGCATTGCCCTAATCTTTATAAATCCGACCTAACCTTAAGCTCCATCCATGATGGAATTTTGGTTAGACAATTAACAACTTTATTCCTGTGTCAACCCCATGTAATGACATGTCATATGACATACTAAACACATGTTTGAACTTTGTGACTGGGTCTCTTTAGCTTGTGCATTAGCCCTCATTTTGTCATAGAAAAACATCAATTATGTCTAGGATCCATCCATCGTAAGATACTTATGAACTTCCTAGTCCAAACACCTCTCATTGTACCACGACATGCTACTATGTGCTCAGTTTCTATTGTAGAATTAACAAATCTAGTGTATAGAGCTCTCGACTTATACTATAACTTTCAGCAATCTTAACAAAACTAGAATACATTTAGTCTTTTTGTTTAACCGATTGGATCAAATCTAATTTTATAGATTTCTATCCTAAGGGTCATTCTCTTGGATCCAATTTAGCAACGTAGATCTGCATCCTAAAAGAATGTCATGGTTTTGCCTAAAGCTCACATTGCAAAGTATTTACTTAAGTTTTAGTGAACTACTTCAAATTAATCCAATCATAACTATACTATCTCAATATAATGTTTGGAAACGTAACCACGATTCTGATTAACATCACATATACCCATTGTCCACAAAAGCATAATTAAATGACTACTTGAAAATTCCAAATGCATTCTATCACCTTAACATCTAAAGGTGAGATAATCTAGTTATTAACTAAATTATGATCCATAGATTGCATTTCATCTTTATTGGATTTTACACCATTAAGCCAATTAAGGATCTTCAATAGTCTTCCAATGGGTTCAAAGCCTCTTACTCATGCTCTATGATAAGAGTCATCACCAATCTTGAGAAAGCGTGTCCCTCAAGTTTGTAAGAGAATCATCATGCCTTTCAGGTTAATTGTGACTTTACAACTTATGCTTTGAATGCATGATGTTTAAATATAAATACAACTTGTCCTTTCATGAATTTGTTAGCTTTGAACTTTCTAGTTCAATCATGCTCCCACTACTTTTCTTATAGATTGTCATCTATTAGAAAATACACTTGCTAGCCTCAAACATCATGTTTAGGCAAGGCGTAGGTGCAATACCCTTTGGGTTTCCAATGGGTAGTTCACAAATAGGCTTAAATTGATTTTGTGCCAACCCAACATCATTATTATGACATAGATTATCAATCTTATGTCAACAATACGATTTAGATTTCACTTTTCAAAATCAATTGAAAGACTCATTAGGCTTTAGCCTATCCATACTTCATATGGTGCTCTTTCAATAGCCTCAGTCAGAGTGTGATGCATTTTACCAGTACTCAAGAATTATATCCTTAGTTCGGGCTTCAGGAAATCAAAATGAATTATTTTGAGTATAACATGTTTACATAGCGTTGTTCCTCCCTTTGAATACTCCATCACAATGGTGTGCTCTAGGAGGATTGAGTCGTGAATCTATCTCACACTGTCTCCAAATTATTTAGATTAGGTTTTAATATACTTGATTTCTTGGTTAAACCAAAAACTTTAATATTATAACCTATTAGTTTCTTTATTTTATTCTCTGAGTCCTAGACTCAAGGTACATCGATCTAATCTCATTAGCCATGCTAAATAAAATTCATCCCCGAGAGTAACCAAGAAATCTGCCTATTTCCAACTATCATGCTTTTGGACTTATATATACTTCCACTGTGTTTTGGGTCCATCAAGCTAGCTGCTCATTCAACACCTTCGTGAAAAAGCATATAAGCCTAAGGCCCTACATATGCTCCTACTACATCTCTGGCATACTAGGCTATTTGCTACATCTACAAGTTTGTTGAATAGTAGCTTCTACGTTATTTCACCAAGTATAGAAAGAACTCACATGGTCAAATGATTATCAATCAAGGGATCCTAAACTTTATCTATAGATAGATTAGTCATGTGCTTCTCGTTAACTTGTTTTAAATAACTTTTGGATATAGAATAGATCAAGCATCTCATGCTTATCCATTTTGTATTTATGTTATAGATCATATTCATTTTGATAGACTCAAGGATGAACTATTCCAAACTTTAAATTTAGGAATAACCATTCTCATATTTTTCAATTCTATTCATTATAAATGAAAAACTCGATATCTAGTAACATCCTCGACTAAAATAGAAATAAAGTTCACGCTGTAAGTGAGTACAAAATTTCATCCTTTCAGAATCAAAATTATTTATCGGCTATCCTAAAGTGACATTCTTTAATCTTAATGGCCGTTACAAGAACACCATTTATGATTTAAGAATTCATCTCTTAGGATCCCAAC
>CATIWQ010385751.1:0-13595 GCA_949673415.1 Euphorbia schlechtendalii
GTGAATAGAGTATGAGAACTTTTCGCGATTGATCGTTGAAACAGATTGCGGAATGTAAAATGAGCTGTGAACGTCAAGGCCTTGAGAGTAGCAGTCAAGGTCTTGAAACAGATTGTCAAGGCCTTGAAAAAGAAACAGTAAACAAATAAATATAAAAGCGTAAAATAAATTGCACAAGTATTTAAGGAGTTCGACTTCTAATAAGTCTACTTCTCCACCTAAGGTCTCTTACCCAACCCAAGGATTTCAATGTTATTTTATTAATTCTACCTTTAGGGTCCTAGATACAACCTAGAAGAATTCCGTTACTTCTAATCCCGCTACTATATTTAGTACAACCCAATTCCCGAATTAATAAAATGATCAATCTAAACTCTCAAGCGTTTGAGTATTGTAAATACTCTTAGCTATAATGATACTCTCAACACAATGAATATTATAATAAGAACAAGAGAGTAGAATAAATGAATATCAAAAGTTGAAGCTCTTGAGATCTTTGAAGCTTTTTTATCTGAACTTGTGATACTGACACTGAGTTTTTGGTTGCTGCTCTATCTCTATACTTCAACCTTCAAGAATGATTCCTTTATATAGACTCTATCAAACTTTCTTGCCGTTGAAAGGAGATCATATTACCGTTGATTGAAAATCCAACCGTTTGAACAAATAGTTGTTGGAGACTTTTTCAAATAGATAACTTATCCATTTAGCCAGCTGCTATATAACTGAATATATCCTTAATTATGGCTAGATAAAAGCCAAAATTATATCACAAATAATATTCAAATAGATAAACAATATTTTAACAATATCTTAACAAATGATAAATAAAGGAGATAAAATCTCAGCAATATCCAAAACTATTTCAGCATATCTTTTCAAATAAAAGATAATATCAACAAAAGATAAATAAGAGAACAATTCAAATAACAAGTATTTGAATAAATCAATTATCCAATCAAATATCCACAAGATAAGTACTGCATATTAGTTAAATAATATCACAACAAAATCTGCCAATAAATTTGTTTTTCTTCATCATCAACATATGAGTCAACAGATTATGATTGCAATTTCCCTGACCGAATGGATGTCATGTCTTGTTTACTTTTTGTTTCAACGGGGTCAACAAACTGAACCGTTGAGGTGTGCATTGGTAGCCATTCTTTTAAGGTTGAGGTTGGCTTTCGATAAGCTATTTCTTGCCATTTAGAGATTGCATCTAATGGGGATTTTTCAACGAAGATCTCTAGCGAGGAGGCTGAAATTGAGAATACAAGTGTGAATGAGCAAACTGAGAAACCAAGTTTAGAACTTTAGCTATCCCCGAAGCTTGGTGATTTGGACTCAAAAGAGAATTCTGATGATGATGCAATAGACGGTGCTTTGAGTGTGTTTGAGTGTTCTTTCGCATGCCAAGTTGATAATGTGGAAAACTTGGAAAAATGGTATGAATTGGACTTACCTCTTCAGATTTTCGATCTAGTTCTGGACTGGATATTGGAAACATGAACCGTGTCATCCTATCTAAAGAGATTTTGGCGTCAAATGAGAATCTTAAAATTTTCTTTACGGGGCAACGGTTGGGACTTTTCAGATTACAACAACGAGCTAGGATCATTGACATTCTAGATGATAATCCAACCTAAATGTATGCTTTTTTTCCAAGGTATAGATCCCTTTTTATGTCATTTTCTTTCTTGAATTGGAATTGCCGAGGAGGGTTGTAGAATGGGGAAAAACAATCCTTTGTTAAAAATTGTATTCGTAGATGGGGATTAGACTTTTACTGTCTGTTTGAAACCAAGGCTGTTGGGGTATCCGATTTTGTTTTTGGGGTCTTATTGATTTTGCATATTTTTATGTTCCATCTATGGGGTTGTCCGGGGGTTTATTACTATCATGGAATTCGGTTAAGTTGCATGGTACGGTTGTGTGGTCGTTAAATAGATGGATTGTTTTTCATGCGATTTCTAATTCTATGGATTTGAATGTAATTTTATTACATTGGTCAACAATTGCTAGTGAACGTCATGCACTGTGGTTAGAATTATTGGATATCATGAGTAATTTGCTGAATGTGGTTGTTTGCGGCGATTTTAACGAGTCTCTTCATGCTTATGAGAGATCTAATGGGACGCTAACATCTTCGATGCGTGATTTCAAAGAGTTTGTAAATGATAGCGCTTTATATAATCTACCCCTTCATGGCTGTGATTATACTTGGTTTAATAGCGTGGCTTTTTCAAGGATAGATAGAGTGTTGGTGGCTAGAGAAGTTTTAAATGTGTGGCCAAATTCAAATATCTCAACGATTGATTTGAAGCTTTCCGATCATTTCCCCATACTTTTTCTCTCTTGGCTGCCATCTCCAAGGGTACCTAGGCCTTTTAGGTCTCTCAATTGTTGATGGGATGATGAAAATTTCCTTCCCTTTCTTACTTCCAAATGGAGGTACATAAGCGAGTCTTCGCATGACATTGACGTGGATGTGAAGCTGTCTATGCTTAGAAATTTTATTCGACCTTGGCATGCATCTCATTTCGGGGTTATGCAGTAGAGAGTTAGTGACTTGGAAGCCAAATTCCTTGCCCTTTCATCGAGTTCTAATCCACGGCCTTTAGTTAGTGTGACGAGCTTGAAATTATCGATTGTGGGTAGAATTTGTTTAAATCGAAGCGACATTTGGAAAAGATTAAACACCAGCAATCTAGAATCTCATGGACTCTCTTGGGTGATGACAATAACATAGAATCGCTTTCGCGAGATGTAGATCAAATCACATTTCTCAACTAGAAGTAAACGGGAATCTAACGCATTACTGAAGTGCTATCTAAGAGGCCATTTGTTCCTATTTTTCATCGTTGTTTTTGGTTGGGGCTGTTGTACCTTTCTCCTTGGAAAAGTTGAGATTTAACCAATTAGACATAACTTCAAATGCCAAATTAATGGCACCTTTTACCAAAGAGGAATGTTGGGCGGTGGTTTAATCTTACAGGGAGAATAAATCCGCGGGTCCGGATGGTTTTAATTTTTATTTCTACAAACGATTTTGGATTGAGATCAAAGGGGATGTGTTGAAACTTCTTGAGTCTTTTCATGGTGGTGGAGGTTTGCCGGAGGCCTTAAAGACGTCTTTCACAATCTTGATTCCTTAAGATGCCCGGGTCTTCGTCGCTAGATAACTTCCATCCCATCGCACTTATCCATGGGATGTATAAGATCATTACTAAGATTTTATCCAACCGTCTTCAATCCTTGCAGCCCCATTTAGTTTCCAGGAATCAATTTGGCTTCATCAAAGGCCAAAATATTCACGAATGTTCTTTTATCACCTCGAAAGTGGTCCATTCTTTACATGTTAATCATCATCCCTGTTTTATCCTTAAACTTGACTTTCAAAAGGCTTACGATAGCATTTCATGGAATTACATCGATGTGGTTCTCTTAGGAATGAGTTTCGATAGTAAATGGATTTCGTGGCTTTCCTCATGTTGGGATCATTCCTCTACGGAAATATTGATTAATTGCACTCCGAGCGATCCCATTCACATTCAAAGGGGTGTCAAACAAGGGGATCCTCTCTCCCCTTCAATCTTTTCTTTGGCGATCAAAGGGTTAAAACGCCTAATTGATGCTAGCATTTCTGAAGGGCTGATTCCCGATTTTCGTTTGGCGGATTCTTCACTCGACATTTCAGTTATACAATTAACTAGTGACACTCTTTGCTTTATCCCGGTGGGTGAAGAAGTACTAGCTGTTTTTATCTGCATTCTTGGATGTTTTGAACTCATTTCGGGACTTTGGATCAACTTTCATAAATCATCCTATTTAGGAATGCACTTGAGCGAAGAAAGGGTAAGGAGATGCACTAACTCTTTTGGTTGCAAGGTTGACAACTTTCCACTAACTTACCTTGGCATACCTCTCTGTCCAAAAAGAATTCCACTCTAAAGTTGGAATCCATTAATGGTAAAATTTTAGTCTCGTTTGGCCGAATGGAAGGGGAATTATTTGTCATAAGCGGGCCACGCAATCCTCATCAAATCGATATTGTCTTCTTTGTCAATTTACCTATTATCGTTGTTTAAAATGCCATCTTCTATTAATGTCAGAGTGGTCTCTATGATGAAGAATTTCTTGTGGAAGGGTGATGCATCTTCAAGGGGATTATGCAAGGTGAGTTAGTATACGATCGCTCTCCCATAAGAGTGCGGTGGTCTTGGTATTAGAAGACTTTAAAGTCATTAATTGTAGTATACTTATGAAATGGGTTAGGAAGCTTCGTTTTATGGACGAAAACTCCTTGTGGGATGTTTGTTGTGCGAAGAAATATGAGCTCCCCTTGTTGTTTGATTTAAGGGAGGCGAATCTTTCACCGGTTTGGAGAAATATCTTCGCTTGTTGTGGTTCTTTTGACCTCATTTGGAAATCTTTTATTTCGAACACTCGTGTCTCAATTGGTAATGGAAAGGATACCTTGTTTTGGCTTGACAATTGGACATCAAATCAACCCTTAAAAGACCTCTTCCTGGACCTTTTTCGTTGTTGCAATAATACGTGGGCCTCGGTTGCAGTGGAATGTATGGGAATTATCGGTGAAAATGCATTTCGGAGGCCGTTTAGGAAGTTCAGATTATGATTGGCTGCCCAAGGTCGTTGGGAGGAATTGCAAGTGTGGATTGACGAGACTAACTGTGAGCACGTGATTTTGTACCAGCTCGCGCATTCAATGATGATGGCTTTTTGGGATAAAAATCCTCGAATCACACGATTTTCGACGGTCCGATGATCTTCAAATGGGAGTTCTCCTCGTTAAGATAATATTTGGGACCCTAAATAAATATTTCAAGGATTAAAATATTTTTAAGGGACGCAAATAAATATTTAAGGTTCCAAAATAATTTAATTAAATCATTGTATATTATTTTTATTATTATTATTTTAAAAATTATTAAAATTTTTTTTAAAAAAATAATAAATTAGAGGGAATGGCCCATGAAAATATGATTTTCATTGGCCACCCTCTCCGGCGAGGGTGCGACGGCAGGACCCTCGCCGGCGAGGCTGCCACCCTCACCGACGAGGGTGTGACAAAAAATCGGAAAAAAAATTCCCCCTATAAATAGGGGGAATTTTCAATTGAAAGGGGGCTCGAAATTTCAAAGAAAAATCCTCATTTTCAGATAAAAAAAAACACAGATAAATACAATAAAAATACTTTCTTATTTTCTAACATTTTCTTGGATCCAAAACACTTTTGGATTCTAAAACTCTTCATCTTTTAATCAAATTTCTTAATCTACTTTTCTTGAAATATACTCAGATATTGTCGGGTCTAAAACAAATTTAAAACCCGAGTCTGATTATCTTTCGGATAAATATTTTCTTCAAAGATATTCGGATCCAAAAGACGTTTGGATTCCAAATTTTAATTGTTTTCAAATTCTTTTTTCATCTGCCTTTTCTTTAAATATCCTCAGATATTCTCGGGTCTAAAACAAATTTAGAACCCGAGTCTAATTATCTTTTTGGATAAATAAACACTCATTTTTGCACATTAAACTACAATTAAAACAAAACGAACGAGGAACGCTCCCAAGGATCAAACAGATACGTCGAAGTGGATTCACGCCAAAAGGGTAAAGCCTCTGAGTTCCTAGAGCTACTTATTTTGTGCTTCTTGTTTTTTCTTAATTTCTTCTATTTGGACCTAGGAATTATTTTTATTCCTTATTATTGTAAATGTTGTAATTCTCTTCTTCATCTTTTATTTCTTTTTAATTTTAATGTTAGAATACCCCAAAGAAGGGAATTAAAATTATTCCCAATAACAGATCTCACCTTATATCATGCGATCATTTTCACTAATAAAATTGATCGACATACGTTTAAATAAAAATAAACTATTTTTATTTTAAAATAACAACTTTAATCATCGATGTTTTAATTAGGCCACACGGGCCTCGCTAAAATCAAATCAAACATATGTGATATCCCCTGTGCTAACCTTTGTGGATGCAGGTTAGATGTATGTTTAGGATTTTATTTTTCCTTCGGGTATTGCACATATTTTTTAGGAATTGTAATTAATAGATTAGTGGGCGGTTGCATCCCCCGATTTTTGGAAGCCTTGTAATTTTTCTTTTCCGCATTTACTTTCAGCATTTATTTACTGCCTTGTGAATGGTTTATTATTCCGCTTTATGGATGGTTTATTATTTTGCAATACTTGAATCATGCATATAAAGTCTAAAAATTGACTTAAGTGCGAATATGCGTAACTAAGAAAATACGGTTTTCTGTAGATGTAATACAATGTGATCACATAAGAAATAAGCAACTTATCCCGGACTCGAATCTCTATGTCTTAATGGGCCGTCCCCGGACATTAAGCCTCATATGACTCTAATTCCTGGAAAGAGCTAATCCAGGTGGCGACTCCACACTAAGAGACGGTGGATTCAGGTTCAAACCAATCTAAAATTGTTTTCGCCTTCTGTTTCAACCTCTTTTCCGGGTTCCCAACCCGGTGCTGCTTTTTCTTTTTTCAAACACCCAGGTGGACCGCGCCTCTCATCTCCGCGCGCTCTCGGTCGACCGCTCTGTGTTGTCCGCTCACAGTGGTGACTCTGCTAGGGATTTTTTTCTAAAAGCTTACTTTTTCAAAGGTTTTAGATTTTGGATAAGTGCCGATAATTATTGATCACATTATTCCGTTTTCTCTTAAATTATGAAATATTTATAATAACGCATTGCAGTAGACGGGATTAGCCCATAAGTCTAAGGTACCCTATTATCGCAAAGCTCTCTCTTGTACTAATCTACCTCCCTGAGAAAAGATGTGCTTGAGCGGGTGGAGCACTTGTTGCCATATCGCATTACCTCCCTCGTTAGAGGCTTGGAGTGTATTTTAGTGCAATAAGAACCTTCTACATCAGCAACCCATTTACAACCCTCATGTAAATAAACCATAGGCATTTTCCCTAGGGTGTTACCCAACAAACGACCATGCATTATATTTTTCTGCAGGTACGCTCTTTAGTATCTTCATGGTATTAAGATGAACCAAACTTAGGATATAGACTAGCTAAAAACCCTACATGCGATAGTTTTATGGATGGAAGTTTGGACGTTGCATGCTATGTGCTATGTGTATACTACTTTCAATTTGTCACTGAACAAATGTCTTGCTAACCATGAATTTTTGTGCAGACACTTGAACACACACACACACACACTCATGATATTAAATGTACATATCACGTTTTCATCATGATACCACATACACTTAGGCACAGTTGACACTATAGATCGTGTAGCCCTAGGACAACATAAAACCACTTAGGAGCATCACTTACCCCTTTTTCAGTGAGATGTCCACTTGACATCTCGCTATTAGCTTGTACATGGCAAACATACCTTCCTTTTATTGCGTGATGTCCACTTGACATCCAACACTTAGCCCACTAGGGGCAATATCATATCCCACACATTACCTTTGAGATGTCCACTCAACATCCAACTCACAGCCCTTCCGGGGCAATTATACACACCAAAAGCCTAAACGGGGCAAAACCTACCCCAAAACCATTTTTTCCCACATTAAAGAATATCCCAGTTGATGTCCTAAGCCCACACGAGGAAAACTTACTTCAAAAGTCTTACCTTACCAAATCTTCAAGGGTATACGCTTCATACCTGGATCATTCGCCCACACGAGGCAATAATTCACGTATCATCACATACCCTCAAATAGTGATAACCACATAGGTATCCAAAAACTCCACCCTAATTGGGCGAAATAACCAAATCATTCATTAGGTAGCTATATAGGTAGTTGTTTTCATTTTATTAGGGTATGTCACACCGCTTACCCTAAACAATTCTAACGTCCTCATCCCATGAGACCTAGTCATAGTACAAAACCTCAAACCATTGACCTATTACCACATAGGTAGCTTAGTCACCTCACTTACATCACTCATATTACGATGTCACACATACATTATACAAATATCAAGTCCAACCCCTGTTGTTGGATTTTCATGTCCACCTATTTTCATCTTTACCTAACGACTAACCTGTTTGTTTCAAATGGATTGACATACATGTTATTTCACATCATGGCATGCTAACCCCTTGTGAATGCATCCATAACAATTAAAAATCTCATGCATTACCTGCAGTATGAGTTATATCACAAATTTTACATGCACGGTCTAATATTCTGCTCGTGTATCAAAGGGGCTTAGAAGACGCCTGCTCACCGCCTGGTCCACGTTTCCCCAATTGTGGCCAATCTGGAGGGGGTTCCGTACACTGACTCAAGTGAGGACTCGGGGTCAGACTCAGATTCAGTTCAATACACTATTATGGCCAATCTACAAGAAGAAGGCGCGAGGGAAGATCACCCTGTCCTTACGGGATAAAATTCTCAGTAGTCTTCGGTGAGCGTCGAGATTGCAGCTGCATTGAATACCTTTGCCAACAGCGAATAACTAGCATTGCTCATTCACCAGCACGTCGGGAGGGCTCAGATTGCAGTGTCCAATCCATGGTCACCCTTAACAATAGCAATCCAACTAGATGGCCTGAGGTAGGAGAACCTCCCAACTCACACATGATGCCCCTACCTCCTACTGCTTATTACTAGTTCGGGGTATGACAAAGTCATCCTATCCAGCCAGCATTCGCAATAGGGCCTTTTTACCAAGGAATGACCCAACACCCTGTTCCTAACTGGAGTACGTCTGTCGCTTCACAGTTCCAGGCACCTTAACTGCCCCATTTTGTGACATTTCCCCAGGGGCAATATAGCTCTTATTCAAACATTAGGAATGCCATCCTTCAACAACCAAGAATGGGGGAATTATGGTAACAGTTCTTGGCCATTCACTGTGGCAACCTAAGGAACACGTACCCTGCACAACCGACAATCGAGGATGAAGATAGCTTGCCCCCAAACTTCGTAATACCACAGTTTGAGAAGTACGTACGATCTGGTAACCCACACGCTCACTTAACGCATTATCAAACAGTGATGAGGGCATTAAGGGTCAGCGAACGGATGATGGCTAAGCTCTTCATCGTCACCTTGGGCCACCCAGTTAATGAATGGTACAACCACCTTCCGCTAGACATAGCCATTGATTGGAATAGCTTGCTTAGGCTATGTTGGGGCATTATGGTTTCAACTCTCAGATGGAAACCACAATGCAACATCTAGAGGTTATAAGGTAAAGGCAGGGTGAGAGCTTCAAATCTTACTATGCACGTTGGATGGCCACACAGGTTAGGCTGCAGACTTGTTTGACCCTACCAGAGATGATAACAAAGTTGCTGGACAGCGCACTGCCACCGTATAGGGACAAATTCAGATTTGATAGCTTCTCCAGCTATCATGAAGTGTTTGAGAAGGCGGAGCAGATGGAGCATTTTGAATCCATAGACACATCCGAGGGGCACTAACCCATGAAATATGATGATGCAATAAATTAGTTTTTTGCTACTTTGCCCAAGGGGCTTTTGAATTATTTATGAATGAATTAAACTTTGTTTATTTGCTTGATACTCTATCAATGACATCACGCATTCTCATAAGTATATACATATTATTTTTAGCACATGTGACATATCATTTCATGAAATTAATTTGGGTATAAATGGATCCCCCACAATAAATTCAAATGATTTGACTCATAAGAGAAAGTGAGAAACAAATACATGTACTTAGACAACGCGTGATCAATGGAAAGATCTCCAAGCAAGAAACATCCACTGACTCACGCAAAGATCAAAAGGATCAGAGCTAGAATAAGGCCAAAATGTCGACCAAGCAAGTTGGGACCAAACAATTGGCGCAATGTCACAAAGAAGGAGTCAGATTGTTGAATACATCAGCAACTCCATCACAACCATTCTTAAGACCAAAAAATAGGCGCAATGCTACAAAGAAGGAATCAGATTGTTGAACACGTCAACAACTCCATCACAACCATTCACAAGAACAAACAACCGGTGCAATACCACAAAGAAGGAGTTGGATCATTACGCACGTCAACAACTCCATCACACCATTCATAAGACCAAACAATAGGCGCAATTCCATAAAGAAGGAGTCGGATTCTTGAACACGTCAACAACTCCATCACACGGATCACTATCATTTGTGGGATAATCAAACAAGAGTCAATGATAAAGATAAAAAGGAGTCAGACCATTGAACATGTCAACAGTTCCTTCACAGAGCTTGCTTCTATTTGTGGGGAAATCATTGTAAGAAACACTGATGATCAGGACTCATCATCACATACACCCCAACCCAGCAAAGCGGTGTGAACACCAACCGATCGGTTAGAAATGCTAAAAGAGATAACAAATGAAGTCGTGGACATGGATGGTAACTGATCTACCAAATCAACCAAGTCTTACACAATTGCTATCACGCATAGGTGAAAGAAATAAATCAATAAAAAGCCATACAAAAGAAAAATAAGTTAGCCTATCAATTACCACTCGGTTAGTTGAGCAAAAATTAGGGCATGTTTTCAAAACACAAAAAGAATAGTCCACTGAGTTAAAACCCGAAAAGGGCGGCTTAGGAAAAACTTAGGACATCAAGAGAACCACATTGGTTAGAAAACCTGAAAAGGCTAATTGATGGTAGGAGTCAAATCATTTGAAACATTTATACCCTTGTTAAGTTCATCAATGAATTGTCATTTTTGCTGAATCTTTATGCATATGCTTATCTTGATTACTTACATGCCAATGGTAGAATGTCACAAGTAAACATCCAAAAAATGAAAAAATATAAAAGAACAAAATAAAGAAAAATGATTTGCTGGATTGAAAACCTAAAAGGGCGGTCCAGGCAAAAATTAGGGCAAGGTTCGATAGATTGAAAACCCACAAGGGCGATCTATGCAGAAATTATAACCAATATCAAATTCATCATCTTCTCATCGGAACAATACGTAATAACTCTTCATGCAAACGGCTTCCAAGCGATCATCATCGATACAATGCGGGATCAACGATTCATCCAGACTTTCCTCAAATCAGATCCAAGCTATGAACTTGAACTTGATTCAACGAACCCATGGTCGTCGCTTTGAGGAAGTCATCAATGGAATCCCCAATAGATAAACCTTAGGGGCAACCATGCACCAGCAAAAGAGAAGGCTCCTCAATGGATGAAGCCCACGACGCCTATACAAACAAACATACATCATATGATAAATATTGTTCATGCACAAAAACATGTATACATTACATACACATCACAACATTTATAGATAAAGATGATGCCGAACTGGGGTAACACTGTCCCAGATAAACAAAAACCCCCACCTCCACATGAAGAACCTACAAATAAGACGATGGCCCACTCAAACCTAAAGTCAACATTGCGACATCACAAAACAACGGAGCAATTTCCTCGAATTTCTATTAAACTTATTTACTTACCATGTTTTAATTTTTGATTGAAGGGGTAAAATTTTTTACTTCAGATAAACTCAATCAAATAATTAAAACATTCATCATAAAATGTATTAACATTATCTTTTTTTGATTTGTTACAAGAAACAAGTCAACATCCAACTAAGGAAATTCAAAACATAACCGAAGAAGGAAACGGTTATCTCAATGGCTGAAGAAAGGAACAACCTCATTTATCACCGAATAATTAAACGGTTGTCGACTACAACAGGGACGCTGCAAAAAGAAACGGTTGACCCACCCACAAGGGGCATCAAGTACCTAAGGGATTTTGAAGAAAGAAACAGACAACCCTATAAAGACACAGCGCCAGAAAGGGAGGCCTATGTCATCATCAATTGGGAACAAGAAGTCACCAACCACACCGGTCAGGTATTCCCTCTATCCCTACGCTCGTTTCGTGAGATCATACTGGTTATACAACTAGCGATTATCACACGAGGGGCAACTGTGAGCACGAGATTTTGTACTAGCTCATGCGTTCAATGATGACGGCTTTTCGGGATATTTATCATCGAATCACACGATTTTTGACCGTCCGACAATCTTCAAATGAGAATTCTCCTCGTTAAAAATAATTTTAGGGACCCTAAATAAATATTTAAAGGCTTAAAATATTTTTAAGGGACATAAATAAATATTTAAGGGTTAAAAATAATTTAATTAAATCATTTTATATTATTATTATTTTAAAAATTAATAAATTTTTTTTAAAAAAAATAATAAATTAGAGGGAATGGCCCATGAAAATATGATTTTCATGGGCCACCCTCGTCGGCGAGGGCAGGACCCTCGCCGGCGAGGCTGCCATCCTTACCGGCGATGGCAATACCCTCACCGGCGAGGGTGTCACCAAAAATCGGGAAAAAAACTTCCCCCTATAAATAGGGAGAATTTTCAATTGAAAGGGGATTGAAATTTCAGAGAAAATTTCTCTTTTTCAGATATAAAAAAAACACAGACAAATACAATAAAAATACTTTCTTTTCTTCTAACATTCTTGGATTTAAAACACTTTTGAATTCTAAAACTCTTCATCTTTTAATCAAATTTCTTAATCTACTTTTCTTGAAATATCCTCAGATACTCTCGGGTCTAAAACAAATTTAGAACCCCAGTCTGATTATTTTTCGGATAAATATTTTCTTTAAAGATATTCGGATCCAAAAGACATTTGGATTCCAAATTTTAATTGTTTTTAAATCCTTTTTTCATCTACCTTTTCTTTAAATATCCTTAGATATTCTCGGGTCTAAACAAATTTAGAACTCGAGTCTGATTATCTTTTTGGATAAATAAATACTCATTTTTCCACATTGAACTACAATTAAATCAAAACGAACGAGGAACACTCCCGGGGATCAAACAGATACGTCGAAGTGGATTCATTCCAAAAGGGTAAAGCCTCTGAGTTCCTAGAGCTACTTATTTTGTGCTTCTTGTTTTTTCTTAATTTCTTCTATTTGGACCTAGGAATTATTTTTATTCCTTATTATTGTAAATGTTGTAATTCTCTTCATCTTTTATTTCTTTTTAATTTTTATGTTAGAATACCCCAACGAAGGGAATTAAAATTATTCCCGGATAACAGACCTCACCTTATGCCATGCGATCATTTTCACTAATATAATTGATCAACATACGTGTAAATAAAAATAAACTATTTTTATTTAAAATAACAAGTTTAATCATTGATGTTTTAATTAGGCCACACGGGCCTCGCTAAAATCAAATCAAGCATATGTGATATCCCCTGTGCTAACCTTTGTGGATGTAGGTTAGATGTATGTTTAGGATTTTATTTTTCCTTCGGGTATTGCATATATATTTGAGGAAATGTAATTAATAGGTTAGCGGGCTATTGCATCCCCCGATTTTTGGAAGCCTTGTAATTTTTATTTTCCGTATTTATTTACTTCCTTGTGAATGGTTTATTATTCCGCTTTGTGGATGGTTTATTATTTTGCAATACGTGAATCATGCATATAAAGTCTAAAAATGACCTAAGGGCGAATATGTATAACTAAGAAAATAGGGTTTTCTGTAGATGTAATATTACGTGATCACATAAGAAATAAGCAACTTATCCC